>BQKZ01000001.1:1852-54419 GCA_036244855.1 Temnopleurus reevesii
GGGGGGGGGGGGGATATCTGCAGCAGCCCAATCTCCTAATTGTTGCCAACTTCTGGGTGCGCCAGTACATGTAGATAAGGCAAGATTCCCGGGAAAATGCTGAAGTGACAAAGTTTTCTTTTGTTCAATGCATGTACATGTACTTTATTTCCTTCCTTCTGACAGTACAAATAAATACAACCCAAAAAGATACTTGGTACAATATTTGTTGTGCATGTCAATATCAAAGTCAATATATGGGTTTAGCGCCCTCTTCAGTCACGCATCGCACCAGGCTGTTGGATCGGAGAATGTGTCTGCTACCCGACACAATAACACTGTGAAATCGTCCCTGTTTTTGTCTTGCGAACGGGGATTCTGCATCAAAATGGTGTTCGAATCACTTGTAGCAGACCTTCTTAACAGGTTCCTTGGTCCTTATGTGGAAAATTTGGACGCATCTCAGCTAAATCTGGGTATTTGGTCAGGTAAGTTGGCTCCTATTTTTTTGTCTCTCGAGTCTCGTCGCATCGATGTGTATCGGATTCTGAAGAGCGCGAGCAAGGCCAATGCAAGGGAAGGATGGGCCTGGACGTGGACTGGGGTTCCGTCTTTGCTGCAGTGGAGGGCTTGGTTGTACGTAGGATGGGGACTGGGGTTATTCTGCCAGAAGAGACCTTTGGCTTTCGGTGTGTGCATGCACAGAGAGTGATACAGGGTATTTAGGTGTGATGTAGTCACACAAGATGCTAGACAGAAAAAGCTGACTCTCGGAGGTTTTTTTTAACGATTTCTGACTTTTGGTGGTGCCCCCTCCAGAGTCAGAGAGTCAGAAAACGCCCCAATTCAGCGTGTAGTGCAGGTTGTTGAAGCGATAATACACAGCGTCTATGGGAGTTAGGGTGCTGTCACGCACCCTCACGAAAAATCAACATATTTTAGGTCTATTTCATCTTAAATGATGTATGAACACAAAGAAAAATATATAATCTTTCAGATTACCTTGAATTGAAGGCTTCCAAAAAAAACCTTGAAAATCTGTTTCTGCGTGAAAATCCGAGGGTATCACAACAGCTTCTCGATACTCATTGACTTTTTACACGTATGAACGTCAGCCAATCACAGTCGTCTTTGTATATATCAAATTAATATTCATAAAATTAAGGTGACCGAGCTCGGTACCTCAACACGACGGCGAGGAGAAAGTACATCGCTCTCGTTATTTGCATATAATGAATATTCATAATTGATCAACTTTTTGAGGTCACAGGTTAATCGTCAGCCAATCAGGGAAAGTCTTATTTAGGTTCGATCGGACTTGTTTTCAAGATAGCGAGAGCTGAAGTTCCACAGATATCGCCCTAATATTTTATTTTCACCATTGAAATGGAATAAAAGGTACGTTTTTACATCTTTATATCATTATTGCATAATTTAAAAAGAAATTTTAAACAAAAAAAATGGAGGTTTCCACCATTTTCCACGATTTTTATTGTGTTTTTTGGTGGCGACCACCATTTGCCGAGGGTATTTTGGGCTTCATCACAGGCGTCTCTAGCGCCGTTAACGGTCTATTGAGGAAGGATGCGTAGCTAGGCGGCAGCCTCAGCGGAGCAATTTCCTGATCGAAAAAGACCCGTTTTATCGGTCTAACAAGATGCATACCCTGTCTCTCTCTCTTGTTGGCCCTCCGTTTGGATTCGGAGATCGTCGGGTTATCCCGCATTAGAAATGATGAACTGGGCTGTAGGGTATGCTATAGTGCTAGTGAGAGGGCGCTAGAGCGGCTTCTGTGAATTTTAGAGATATACCCCAGGGATAGTTTTAACAGCTTGGAGTTGATATCTTTTTGGAGCTTGTTGTCATAAGGAAGAAGCACAGCTTGGGTGAAGGAAAACTCATAGTCATGGTCCAGGGAGTCAAGGAAGCTTGTTGTATATTGTACATGGTCCTGGAGCAATTCGCTGGCCTTTAGTATGAGTTCATCCCTTTGGTCTTCAAAGAAGGTGCAGGAGGCAACAAAATGGTCTTCTGACTCTTCTTCAATCTTGCACAGGGGACATATCAGGTTTTTGTCCTTCCCAATCTTGCATCTCCTGGCTTGGACCAGGTATGTGCCTGATAAGAGTTGTGCACGGACTGACAGGGCTTTTCTGATGTTGTCATGTACTGGGACGGATGGATATAGGGCTTCAGATCTGATGTCAGGTTTACCCTTCCAGTACTTCAGCGTTGATTTCTTGACAAGGCATTCCCCTACTTGCTCTTCTACAGCAGCATTTACTTTGCATCTCACCATCTGTTTCCACTGGGTACATGTTGGTGGTGACTCGAGTAAGGAGTTGATATCTGGTAAGTTGTATCGGGAGAGAAGGTTCTTCAATGCCTTGATGGTTGGTGTAGATTGGGAAAAGGCATGAACGAAGGTCTTAACTGTCAGTGTCACCCTGCCTGTATCACGCTTACGCATGCACTGTAGGGTATGTGCTTGCGGGAGCTAGCTGGGGGCTGGGTATCCGAACACTTAACACAAATAAAATTGTGTCTTTCACAAAAAGTTTAGATCAAATACGAACAATAATTGTGTGTATCATGGTTTACAAATATTGTGTGACATAACATTCAAACAAATCATGAAATCTTGCTTCCAATAACTGTCCGAAGACTAAGTAAGTTCTACTACTACCCGTCTAGGGTGGCTGTTTTTATGATTTGGCCTTAATTGGGGCTGAGTTGACCAACCAACGTTTCAAGCCAGAATTTTTACCCATTCCACTGTACACTAAAGTAAAGGTTCACGGCTACTTTTAGCCTTGTAGAAGTCGAGGCGAAATTGCTCAACGTCAAAAGTGAACACAGTGCACATCTAGACATTACACCCACAACTTTCACAAATTAAGATAATATTGCCATGACTCTGCTGATTCTACAGTTAACAGAGGATCTGACGATATCAATTAGTCATATGTTTGGAAAATGAGTAAATGAATGAATTTACCAACAGCAATCGCGTCCAGGGGGGAATCTTGGACCAGTGGGTACTGTCCCGTTACTCAGACAGTATGGGAATAATGTTTGACACGGAGTTGTTGATAAGCGCAGTTTTCACTCTGACATGAGCATTGCGTATGAGCTGGAGGCAAGTGTCGCAGTGTGCATGCGAAGAAGACACCGAGATTGGCACTGCACATTCGCTAATTAACGACGAGAGAGTACGTTATTCCTTTTTATATAAGATGGCTATTCAGAATGAAGAAACTAATAGGAGTAATATAAATGTGATATGCAATACAAGGAGTTAAAATGATTGAAAACCGAGAGGTTTTTTGTCGCGATCTCGGGCTAACTGACACTGCGTGAATCTGTGATTGAGCTGACCTGTGTGCGTGGGGCCGAGTTGCTGTGTGAGAGCTAACTAGCTGATGTTCTTGGGATGAACTTAAAGCCCAGATCAAATAGGGCCCCGGATGCAACACGATTCAACACGACTCTTTGTTCTGAGGCAGTTAACTGTGAATTATCAAAGAGTCGTGTTGAATCGTGATGCTTCCGGGCCTCTATGTGACCGGGCCTAAAGTATATTGATAGAAAATGATACCATGTAAATTGATTTTTGTCCATCTTTTATTGTTTTGTTAATTGTGTTGATCCGTTTTATATTTAAATCATGTAATGATATCGTGTCTGCTTCGAACATAGTATTGACTTTTCACCAAACATGAAAATTGGATAGTTATCCAGAGATAGCCTCATAGCTCTCCAGAGACATCAAATTTGTCATGTATTCAATAGGCGGGTTTCCTAATAGATGCAAATTTTATGCATACCTCTAACACATAGGTTGTTCTCGACAACCCTAAAGCTTGTCTGAGTCTTGACCGACATAGCAACAAGTAATGCATGTAAACTGGATTCCAAGTATTATAGTCTTATTGTTATTGAATGGTTTAAGGAATACTATGTCTGCATTCGTTGGCAAGAACTAAACCCGCCTATTTAATGTATAAATATCGGCTTTGATCACAATATTTCTGTGTAGAGTTCTGTAGAGAGAGACTATACATATACATATGTATGAGGCCCCCCAAATAATTTTTTTGTCAGTTATAAAACAAACCATTCCTTGATGTGAATTCTATTTCTTAGTTTTTGAGGTGGATTAAATTCTTTAAACAGAACATTTCTCATGATAAATATAGAAATGAACTAGCTCACATTGTGGAGGAATGGGATGTGCAAGAAAAATAATGTACACACATTAAATAGGCCATGTGTGTAACCATAGAGGTGTACCTCTATGGTGTCACTTAATTCCATTTGAAATTCTGTGCATCAATCGTGTACATTACATCTGAACATTGATAACTGGTAATCCATCAAATGTATTTATAGTCAATTATATGTACTTAAGCAGAATTCAACAATATATATTGTTTTTTATCCTCAGAGACCCATCAAAATGAGAGAAAGTACATAGGTAAAAAAAAAACCTTTAGGTAAAAATATATAAGAAACAAAAGCGTAGATGGATTAACTTGATTCTTAATAATAGACATGAATATATTCCAAAAGTCACCATTTTGTTGCCCGACCCATTTTAAATCCAGAAAGACTAAGCCATGTTTGTTATTGTGGCAAACTGTAGGAATTAGAGTGAATTAGGGAGCGTTGGTTGACACCATAAATTTACAAAACAGGCAACAAAGAAAAAATGTTCTACCAAAAACGTTTGTGAGTATAAAGAAAACTAGACTTATCCAGGATTATTTTGATCCATGCATATAAAGGCTTCATGCATGACTTGAATTCATTATTATAATAATAATTTCTTAAAGGGTACATGAGGCCGCCAAATAATTTGCTAGTGGATACCAATTACTACAAACTACATGTAACTCTTCTAAACACTCCATGCTTAACAGATTTCTTTATTCTAAAATATTGAATTTTCAAAACTAAATGTTTCTTTTGATGAATCTCATCATGACTTCTACAAAGCCAAGCTCACGCAGTGAAGCAATTGGAGGTGCGCACAAAGCAATGCGCACACATTTAAAAAATGTTATTATTTTTCTTTAATCCATAGCGAGTTCGATATTTTTATCTTAAAATGTACTTTGTGAGCAGTACATATTTCTTTTTTTTTCAATGAGTATTTTCAGAAGTACAAAATCAAAGATCTAGGAAAAATGTCTGAGAAATGTAAAAACTTATATTGAACAATTCATGCATTCCTGCATTTTTGCCATCCATTTGAAATTGACTAAACACACAGGGTAATTCATTTTCAGGGTTTCAAAATCTGAAAACACATATATATGGGTCAATCATTTTAAAACTTACAGAATTATTTTATAGAAGTCAACAAAGAAATTAAAATTTGGAAAATGGTATTTCAACTTTGCACAGATCTCCTGTGAATATATATGAAATTATATCTTTTCTATCTGACCTATCAAGCTATGTTATTAAGCGATTCTCGCCACCGGCAATAAAAGAAATTTAAGAACAGCAGATGGCGCTGAATGTTTTCATCTTAAACAAGTCATGTAAATCGAAATATCCATTTCCGCTTTACAAACATTCGTTCATATGTGCGTTCCACTTTGCCAGGTATTAGATAGAAATTTCCAGACATGAACTATTATTACATGATGTTTAAAGAACAAAAGTCAGCAATTTTCCTAACTGAATAGACGTCGCATACATGTGTATTAGCTTCCCAAACCGGAATCCACCTCCCCAACCTCAACATATCGATATCAACGTTATCGTAAGAAATCGTTTGAAATGGCCTATTGTCGGTGGCAAGTATTAAGGAGAATGTGCTTACCGATATGTCAACTTGTCAACAAGCCTGAACAATGAGTTCAGTATATTTTTCAGTGAGCTTTATTTTTCCTCTTGCCCCGATATTGCGGTTCGGTTTAATAATTTGTGTGAATTTTATACAAAAGCAAACGTGATGACTTATTTGAAGAAGCCTTTTGTCATTGGCTGATTTAGCTGTAATACTGCATTAATTTCAATTATATTAGAAATATGGCAGTTTATTAATTTCAGTAGTTACACCAGGATATTAGCAGAGTCAGTTGTTAGGCGTTATGTGCTATAGCACATGAGGCTGAAAACAAAACAGGTTTAGGTTTAACCTTTTGCTAATTTCTTTTGTTTATAATGATTTTTTAAACGAAATATTAGTCAAATATCCTAAACATTAGATAATTTGAAAGCATATCAGAAATTTTACACATTTTCAGATGGGCTAGCAAGTTGAACTTTTTACTATCTTTCTTTGATACACATGAAAATTGCAACCATTTTAAAGTAATAAATCGAAAATTACCCCTAACTTGTTTTGAGTAGTGAACTTTCTCAGAGCTCTGGATAATCAAGTACTGGATTGTATGCAGTTTATGTAGTTACAAGCAAGCAAATATTGTAATAACATGCAGATTCTTACCGTAGACTGAAAACTTATGATGTGTAGAGACTTACAGTATATCTCTTTAATTTTATTTGGCATGAATATACTTGTTATTCATATTATATGTTTTTGCACTTTTATTAAAAGTTGTTCAGCTGCACATGGACCATGGCCCTTTGACAAATATAATTTGAAAGATTAATAACAGATGTGTGGGCTGATTTGATATTTGCTGAGTCCCTGTTGATGAAAAGAGATTTGTGTTTGATCAATGGATAAATCAGTGTAAGATAGATTTGACAGTCATGTCTGCCATAAATGATATCTTCAGGAATGCTCTTCAACAATATATCTTTATTATCTGTAGACCCTTTCTTATGCTTGTATAGCGCTGTTTTGATCGTATTGCTGTTTTATTGAACCAAATTTAGTTGAATATCAAGCTTGCTATGTATAAAGAAATTTAAAAACCTTTCTTGTATACATGGTGGGAGCCCCAATTTTAATTCATTGCAAAAGTGCATGCAACCCGCTTGTAATTTCTAAGGTTTCCCTTATGATGATAATGATAATGATAAAGATTGCAATGATGATGTTGATTAAATTAGTGAATTATTAAAGCTTTTCCCCACAAATAGAGCATAATTGGAGACGTGTATGGTATAAGAAGTCTTTTTAGTTGAACCCCTCCATACATTTATCATCAGGAAACGACATTCTGTCTGAGCACATATGCACATGCAGAGCCATTATAAATTGACAGAGCAGATGTTATGGCTACCGTTCTGTTCATCATGTCGTGATGACCTTGTACCATCCCAGTGGAGGGGAAATAATCTAGATCAAAAGGTTTTTGATCAGGGATCTAAAAAGTGTACATGTATGGCTAGGATAGCTGGATAGACTTGCTGGTTGTGGAAATCAATACCTCTGCCAGTAGTGTATGTAGATACTGTTTCAATAAAAAACAAAATCTTCATTTTGCACTTGCATACTAAAAGCAAGCACACAAAAAAGGATCTTTGTTTCCAATTTGAGGGGGGGGGGGGGGGGGGGGGGGGGGGGGGGCAGCTGGTTTGCTTCCCATGGGTATGTTATTGTATGTGATTGTTATATAGGCACATGTTGTTATGTTGTATCTTGATATGACCAATGGAAGATTAAATAAGTTCCTGTCTGCATGTACAGTATGTATGTTTCTATTTAACAATGATATTACAATTAAAGTTTTATTTTATTTGCTTGGGAAGCCATGGATTCAATGTGCTTGCTGAGAACATTGAATTGCACCTCATGTATTTTCCCTAGGATTCATAGACTTATTGTAATCCCAAGGATTTACATCTTTAGAAACATGAATTTGTCCTTTGACAAGGGTATTTAAGATATTGAAAGTGATTGAATTGTAAACTGTCTTGAGGTCAACCGTCATACTGAACAGGTAGCAGTTTTGCTGTATACTGTCTGTAAATGTAATTTCCAGCCTTTTCATGGAATTGAATCACCGGTAGTGCGCTATCTGCTATTTCACATCAAAGGTAGTGTTATCACCAGTCATGTTGTACAGTGGAGAAGACCCTGGTACACCAGGGATAATTTCCTTTTGCAAAGGATATAGGCCTGAATTCTATTGCCAATACAGGTCAAACATGTTTTTTATGCTGTACTCCCTTTCATTCAATTTCATGTTTTGTAAAGATTCCCTCCCCAATGTGCAGAAGAAAGGTAGAATTATGATACATATAGAATTAAGTCCTAAATCAGAGTCTAAGGCCCAAAATATTGTTTGGATTCCCTCCAATGCCATTCATAAAAAAGCAGAGATCACAGTCTTAATTATTTTTTTTTTCAACCACAATTTAAACAATTCATGAAGAAAATAAGGCTTAAAAGAGGATAAAAAGCCAAGGAGCAGATGAATATATGTTTTTTTTTTAGATCATATTACACATAATGTTTATGATTTTACTGTGATTCTTCAATTTTAGTGAAGAGCAAAAAAAGTTTAGGTTAAGTCATTTTAGAGGGTCAGTGGAGGGTATCCATTTTTTCGAGGGGGGGGGGCCTTATGCATCATATTACTGGTAAATAATTGGAGGTACATAGTGTTAGTTGATGTCATTTTATCATAGAACATTGTCTTGAAGGAAACACCTTTTCTACATTCCAGGGATTCTGGAAACAGTATTTTTAGATAATGATAACGGCAGTGAATTAAAAATTATACATTGCTTTGATCTTTCTTTTTTGTCCTCCTGTCTATGAGTATCACATGCTTGATTTCTTGAAATTTGAAATCAAATGATCAAATCAAATTTTGAAAGAGATTCAACTGATATGTTTTGCTTGTTATGCGCAGTTGAGTATATCCCTATAGAAATTGCGCAATATAAATGTACAATTATTATTATTATTCAACTGAGATAGCCATTCCTTATTACCATTTGATTGATTCAATTTGATTTTATTGTCATTACAGGTGATGTCGTTCTCAAGAACCTATTTGTGAAGGAGGGTGCTCTGGTAAATATGCATTTTTATTGCTTCATTCCTCAGATTATAATTTTATATGCACATGTAGACAGCATGTGAATGACATTCTATGAATTGATATTCCGGAAACTGAGAGTGAATTTAATGCATTGTTGAAAAGAAAAAGAAAAAATCTTAGAATCACTTTCACATTTGCACTTGCTATTAGATATCATACAGAAGTCTAGTTTGTATACATTGAAAATATTGCAGGCAGTATATTGTATATACGTAGGAGAGATCTGGTATTAGGGGTAAAAATCAATAACAACGCTCACCCTCTCGTTCCAGGTCTCTGATACCTTTTCTTATTGATGAGCGTCTGTACTAACCAGACCGCTGTCATTTTGTGAGTGATGGGTATTGTGTACGTTTATGCACTGTGTAGGCCTTGTATTGTGTCTGCGGTATATCGCTAAGGATTCAGGAGGTAGCAGATGGATATGGCAGATGAATATCGATGATGATAACTTTATGATTGGTCTTGAGGTTTTCTTTGATTTTGGCTGCGGACTGCTCTTATCTTTTTAATGCTTATGCATAGACACACTCTCTATTACTCTCCATTAAGCAGAAAAACACTGCTAGTTTATTTTCATTTTTCTTATTTTGATATTATATTACATGGAAGAAAACAGTAAAAAAAAAATAAAATAAAAAGATGAGTGTAAGAAGACCTACTCATACTGCAAGCACATTGCAGGGATATGACTAAAAAGTGAATAAATATCTCTGTTTAATATTTCATTAGTGAATTGAAATGTCGGAATAGAGAGAGAAAGAGAGAGAGAGAGAGAGAGAGAGAGAGAGAGAGACCCCATACTACATGTAGATAATATTTCAGATACTGTATTTGTTCCCTGAACATCCATCCATGTACTGTCTTCAATGACATGTCTGTCTGGCTGGTGATGTTGATGCAAATATTTCCAGTCAATTGAGACATGCTGTGCGTACAATGATAGGTGAATATATTAGGCTGACTCTATCGCACACTCAGAGAGAGGAGGGAAGAAGGCCCGTTTAACCCCTTCTCTCCCAACAGATGATCACTTGTCACAGTTTACTTGGTATGGTTTCTTGTTTTCCTTACGATTTAGTTGGTAGAAAAGTCATCAATTGATCTAACCCACAGAATTTTGGTGTAGCATCTTGAAATGAAATAAAAAGAGTGTTTATTTTGCCCAGGTGCATTAGACATCGCTTGGGAGATCCTCAGGGTTTTGGGCAGGACATCCTATTGCAGGAAACCTTGTCTCCTTTTTATGTTATTTAATTTAATGCTAATTCTGGTGATAATTTAACAGGGTTCCCACTCTATCTGGAAAACCTGGAAAATGAGGTGAGGGGACTTTTTCCAGTTATTTTTAGGGAAAAAATTCAGGAATTTTATACAATGTCCCTCAAATCAGGGACATTTCAAGGGATTTGACGTAACAAATGATTTGGTAATCCATGATGTGTCAAAATAGATTTGAAGTGAGTTTATCAAAGTTATAATGAAGTTCTGAAAATTCATCAGGGAGAAATTATGTAATTATTTTCTTAAATAGTGGTAAACCTGTTTTAAGAAAGTATTTGTGATAAAAGGACATCCATTTGTAGATTTGTCCTTTCAGGGCCAGCACAGTTATATTTAGTTATCTTATGACAGAGAGATTCGAAGTGATCTCCAATTTTTTCTGAAGTTCATTAGACTATCAGATAAAGTAAATGTGCTGAATTGTGCTGAAGTTCTTTTCGTTTGATAGTTCACTTCTGAATGAGGAATCCCCTCATTCATTAAAGACTGGGTCTGCTCCAGAAATATCTTTCTTTGATTAAAAGCAGAAAAGTCAGACAAACAGATACAAAAGTACGAAGCAAATGGGACAAAAGATAAGAAAGTAGTAAATATTTCAAAGTTCTACCTCAACAGTTGTTTGCCATGCAAATTGGCAACATTGTGTCACATGATATGACGTAGTTCATGCACTTCTACAAGCAGTTTATGATATATTTTCTTGTTTAAAAAATCCCCCTTTTCGATGCTTAACACAAAATGAATGGTTTTCCGTCAATATAGGTGCAGATTCATTTATTGGTTCAACCTTTTAAAGGTTTGAAACAAAGTTAGTATTGATGGATTAAAACGGATTCTTAAAAACAATAAGTTGTAAGAAGTTTACTGACATGAAGTGCATGAACTTCCTCATGACACATGACCAAAAGTCACGTGTTACTATATATACGTTTGCCATACAGTGATTTATGGAAAACCACTGTTGAGTTATATGATTGAAATATTCATAACTTTTTAAAAAATTTCTGTATGATTTACTTCAATTTTTTGGGGGGTCTGTTTGTCTGATTTTTGTGCTTTTTATCAAAACAAGTTTTTTTTTCTGGCGCAGATCAAGTGTATATAAATAAATGCCATCACAGGGCACATCACAAATCCATCTTAATCTATTGACTGGCCTCACGTCCATTTCATTGACATTGACCATACTTTTTTGGATCCTTTTATATAATACATGGACAACCTAGATAAAAGTGCCCCTATAGTATAATTATGAAAATTCAAGGTTTGGTATCATATGAAATAATCAGTATTGATTGTACCTTTACTATTTTGTATGTATACCAGCATATATCTCTAAATTTTATGTACATACAAGGTCTACATGGTGATATTCTGTTTCCATCCATAATATTGTAATTAATACGTTAGAACGAAACATGACTCGTCTGGAGATGAGGTGGTATGTAATGTTGACAGATTGTCGTTGAATGCTTGTTGTGAGCATGATGGCCCCATGCATGGGTGAATACAGCAGACAATTCACTCTCTCCCTGTACGAAATGGCTGTGGGCAGATTTCATTATATTGTTGTACTATATTTATTTTGAGAATGATTATTAGAGATTGAATTTGAGATGAAAATAAACTTGAACACAAAAGCTGGGAATGAATTGTTTGTGTTCAACAAGAGCTGTCAAACAACTGAGGAAAGTCAATGAGATATTAATTTACAATTTGAGATGAAAATGAAAACAGAAAAGTATTTTGCTTACAATAGTTTTATTTGTATCATACTTTATGACAGAGCCTTTGAATGTTTCTACACACAATGCTATAGACCTAAACAATTATATTTTGTCAAAACACTCCTGAGAATACCTAATCCCATCTCCCTGGTATACCTAGCTTCAACACAAATAGGAAATGATCTGGTCAATCATCAATGCACCCTGGGAATTGTTGGGTTCACAAAGGTTTCATTAGGGAGTAGACTTGAATGTTACAATAGTGTGCACAAGATATGGCCATTCACACACAGAAGGATTCAGCAGTCATCCATGCATGACATTTTATGGACCCTGGGGATTGTGCATGGTTATACAAATGTGTTAGGGAGTGGATGCACAGTGATGTAAAGATGATGAAATATTCAACTGTAGGTTCATTCACTCTCAATATAAATATAAGATGGTTGTAGATTAATGCATGTGTCGATTTCAAATTTAGAAATAAAGTGGTTTTGCCATAATTGACATTTGATACAGAATGGAAGTCTTACAACCTATATTAATCAGGAGGAGAGGGAGAATAATGAATTTTATCTGCAGAATTATCAATCCAGGCATTTATTCATAAACAAGTTAAGCCCTCTTAAAAAAAAAGAAATCTGACTTTCTTTAACTTTTATAAAGAATTACGATGTTTCTGACCGATACGGAAGTAAAGCTAGCTTTCTCAATAAATTGACTAGCTTGTGTGTAAATAATCAATATGATCAACAAGCTGAGATTGGGATTAAAGCAAGTTGATAAATACGGAGGCTTCGATGTCACAGTCATAGTCACAGTTGACCGGAAGTAATACGTCATAGTTTTGCGCGTCTGCTTATTGTTACCTGTGACCTAACAATGAGCAGACGTGCAAAACTATGACATGCTACTTCGCGTCGACGTGCCCTTTGTCACAGTTGACCGAAATCGAAAACACCATAGTACTATACTAATGGCATCCCTATCAATATTAATCAGTGTGCATTCTTATTTTTGTTGTTGTTGTTGTTGTAGGATGAGCTTGATCTGCCTGTGAAGATCAAGGTTGGGAACATTGGGAAGCTGACACTCAAGATCCCATGGAAGAACATCTATTCTGCTCCTGTTGAGGCCACTCTTGAAGGATTGTATGTTGTTGCAGCACCAAATGCTGGTAAGAATTACAGTTTCATCCTGGTTAAGCCTGCTGTTAAAATCATTTATTTGAGCAGTGAAAATTATCACCAATTTGAAACCTATTACAATTGAAATTTTACTGTCTACATACATGATATTAGAATGAAATGATTTATTTGTTTATGAATCAAATTGTTCAAATTGTTGTTGAGTTGAGAGCTGTTTCAATAAGAACCATTCATGATATATACATGTAGGTTCTGTCTAAATTAAAAAAAATATAGGAGAAGTAATAGTTTTCTCTTTTTGTTTATCCATGTAGATGTAATGGCAATTATGACTTGCTTACTTTGATTTAGGGTTATACATGTACCTAAAACCACAATGGATAGGTTTTGCAAATATCAAACAAAGAATTATGATGCATGTATATAACTATGTTTGATTCGGGGCCATACTACTAATTAGTTCTTAATGAACCACATCCCCTGAAATAATAAGATGCTAGTCTACAACAGTTTTAGAGAATACATGTACTTTGTGTGCAGTTCTATTGGTATGAGCTCTTGATTAGCCTTGATGGTATATATGCATGTTTTATGTGGGTAGTATTGATTAAAATGTAGGGGTTAACCGTTAATATCTTTGTATAACCATACACTTTACAGACATATTATGGTTCACATATTGCCAATAATAATAAAAAAAGAAATGATAATTCAAAAGAAACGATGTAGTGCATTTGAAAAGCCAAGCTAATATTTCAATATGTCCCGATTTTTCAAAGACACTTGTCTTCTTTGTCAAGGGGATCCCAAATATATACATTTTACAGGATATTCATACCAAAATGTGAAGATCATAGAGATGATATAGCTCCATGTATATTGTATCATATAAAGCCAAGTTCTTTATCAAAATGGAAATCACACTTTGGCGTGTAAAAATAGTCTGGAATTACCCATAGGTACTTCTGTGCCAATTTTGTTGCCCACGTGATGTTTGCTCAATCTATTTGATTTCTCAATGCAATCAAATGTGTCAAACAAACCACTTAGAGGATCTCAACGATTAGATACAATTTATACCCAATATTAATGAAATTGAACCAGCAAAATCCAGTTTAATGATGTTTTTATCACAATCAAAGTACAAAGTAGATTTTGTTGGTACAAAAATTAACTATGTTTTTTTTGCAATGTGATCTCAGCAAGGAATTTATAAATGAATGAATAAGTTACCATAACTATCCTATAAGATACGAAATGAAATGTTGTTTATGTGTACACAAAATGACACACTGAAATTAAAATAATGACTAAGATTTTTTTCTTCATATTTTGCCTGTCTTACTCAGTAAACTTTTTTTCTTTTTGTGAATTTATAATGAGTAAATTGTACTTTTTCAGAACGTGTGTGCACTCTTTTCATACAGAGCACCATAATAATGGATTTAGTATCAGTTTGGTTAATGTGAATAGGTTGCAGTGCAATGTAAGGGATATAATATTTTTCTTAATGGATTTGAACCAATGTGCAGAATTATTGATGCACTAGTATAAAACACCAAAACCAGGAGAGCCAACCATCATAAAAATATTCATATGTGTTCTTGTGTATACAATTTGAGTCAACTTAGCGACTTATGCTGTTCCCTTGCATTATTTCATGAGAAATGTTCATCGGTTTGGCCATTTTAATTTTTTTTTACTGATCTTATAGATCTACTTAAATGGTTTGTATCTTTGCTTGATTTGGGAAAGATAAGCTGCAGTTCATGTGTAAGTGATGCATGAATATTTTCCTTGTGTTGTTTTTAGATATCAAGTACAATTCCGAGAAGGATGAGAAGCAGAAATTTGAAGCTAAGCAGAGGACTCTGCAGAGAGTGGAAGATGCAAAAACAAAGGAAAAGGAAAAGGATAAAGGTATGAACAGTGAAATTAATGAGATATCAATGCATGATTTATTGATGAAGTATGTCAAAACATTTTCATGGAAAAAGCTCTAAGAATGAAATAATCCTTGATGTAATTTTTATTTGATGAATTTTGCTTTATATTTTCTGGTCTTTTTTTTAATTGTATTTATTCTTTCTGAAAAATAAAAGCGATGGTAGATAATGATAATTGAACGATGTGGTGCAACAAGACACTTCAGAAAACCCTTATGTTGCTCGTTCATTGTGACGATTTTACCCCATCTGAATTCATGGGTAATGTGTATCTGAATTCCAATACACTCAATTTAATGATTTGCGCAAGACTACAGTACATAACGTAGAACCCCTGGGATGCAACGCTACCCCACTGTATGGCGTATCAAACCATATTAAAAGTAATTGTTTCTTTGTTTGTTGATGCAGCAAAAGACCCCAAGGCGGACTCCTTTGCAGAGAAGCTTGCGATGCAGGTAGTCAAGAATGTTCAGGTCAAGGTGTGTGATATCCATGTCCGCTATGAGGATAGAACAACCAATCCAAAAGCTCCATTTGCCCTTGGTGCTACTCTTCAAAACATCTCTCTACAGGTAAATTATAGAAACCAGATGATCATTCTAGAAATTATGTATATTAAACTCCTACATGTGTACTTTTCTTAAAATCATGAGAGCTTTTATTGTTGAAATGCAATCAGATGAATATTATATTATGAACATTTTCTCTTTGAACAAAATGTTCTATTGGAATAACGATAAGAGACTCGTTATTTTTTTTTACATCTGCTCAGGTTCACATATTGAAACTAATACAATTATGATAAATACAACAGGGTTTAGTCAAAAGAATTTCCAGCAATCATCGATGACAAATTTATAATCATGCTAACATGAAAAACTATCTGTTTTTACAAGTGACTAAAAAGTTAAAATCATTTCTGAGACTTTCCCTAAAAAATTATTGTGATGCAAAATTAATGATAAAACATGGTTCGAATCTCGACTGCATTCCAAGCTGTCATGAGCAAGACAATTCCATATCATTGTTATTTTACTTCTTTCATTTCAGACCACAGATGAAAATTGGATTCCTTGTGTAGTGGACCAAACTGTGCAGCTTGTGCATAAGGTAATTGTGTGCATTATTATTCATAGTTGTAAAGATGTAATTTAGAATTGAAAATTGATGGGGTTGGGTTCATATTATAAATGGGGCTATTTCAATGATAATACATCATTTTTTATGAATTTTTACCAGTATGATGTTTGTAATTTGACTTTTAAGAAATTCAACGTGTCAATACCGGAACTTCCAACCATTATGAATTTAGAGGTAAAAATATGATTTTTTCATCAAGTTTGCATACAATTCTATGATTTTTCACAATAAATGTACTACATACTCCTATTGGTATTTTTTCTTCCCTCTCTTTGAGCAGTATCATCCCTTCAAAGTTTGAAGGTTCTGCCCATGCAATGTGTTTGCTCTTTCACTTCAAACTTTGCACTTTTTGTCTCCAGATGCTTCGTCTTGATTCTCTAGCTGTATACTTCAACTCTGGATCTGATATGTATACACTGAGAGACCGAGAAGAATTGCTGGTAGGTATTATTAGCTTCTTTGCTGTGTTATTTAACCAACATATGTACCAGGAAATGTAAAGTAATACAGCATGACATAAAAGTTAGATGATTAATAAAATTATGTAGATATGATAGAAACAGCGCCTTTGTTATTTTTAGTTGAAAATATTTTGAAGATAAATAAAACATTATTAAAAAAATTATTTCCTTGCCCTGTTTTTTTTTTCATGTCATATCTTAATGATTGTCAATGAAAATGTTTGATTCTGTGATATTGTGAGCGATAATTATCACATGATTCAATGAAGATCTTGTTGATCCAGAAGGCAAACTTTTAATAGAAATATTTGATGCTGTGATATTGTGAATCATACTAAAAGACATGTTTTTTTCTATTATCCCAGGACTTGATGAAGGGCTCCATTGCTACAGAAGGCAAGATACCAGCTGGGTATCAATACTGTGAGTTTCTCTCATGTCATGTTTTCATAGTATAATTATTTTAAGTACTTCCTTCAGTATTTCTCGATGTATTCCATACATTTTGATGCTTTATAATAATTTATGCTATTTTGCTTTAATATGAACAATTCATTATCATCATAACTTAGTCCTTAATTGTATATCATAAAGATGAACCTTATACCATTCATTTTCAGAATGAATTTTAGTTTTGATCACAGCCACATAAACTTCTATGACAATAACTTTTCTGTTTTGTAATATTTCTCTGAGTTTATATCTAATTTTGTAATGATTCATTAGTATTCATTTGTGCAAAACTTTATTTTAACTCTCTAAATGTGCAATATCTTATTACCTCTGGTTTAGCATGTAGATTGAATATTAGCGGGAAAAATTAATGATATTCTCATTGATGATCTTTTGTCTTGTATCATTTACCAACCCTGCAGTGATTGAGCCCATCTCATCAAGTGCACAACTGCGACTCAACCCAAAACCAGAGTCCAATCTGTCAGTTCCCCAAGCTTATGTCAATCTTGTCATACAGAGCATTGGAGTTGCTCTTCGTCGCAAGCAGGTATTGTCATGTTCTATGAAATTAGGACATTCTTACATTTTAGTATTTGCTTTGTGAATTATTGACTGGGATTATTGTGATTTATTATATGTGAGATAGCCATAGACCACTGTACAACATTTTTCTATGCGCATTAAAGGAAAAAAAAAGTGAAATGAAATTGACTTGGTTTCAAGTAGCTAATAAAACATTGACAGCTCTTCTAGCATATTACACACTATTAATAAGTTTAAACTGGTCATTAATCATTCTTTGCACAAAATGTTAGTGATCACATCTCATTTATTTCATAAAAATGTTTTAATCAAATGATTTTGAGCTAAACCCTTGTTGTTTGTGTCTTCCTTTAGTACCGTAATGTGATGGAGCTACTGGGTTCATTTGAGCGAATGGCTCGTAATGAACCGTTCAGGAAGTACAAACCAGATGTTCCTCTACATGGGCATGCAAAGGAATGGTATGGTGAAACATATATTACTCCGTTCATATTTGCTGGTGTGTTGGTGTGTCGCATATCTAATTCTTGTGAATTATTATTGATATTTTAAATTCTTATTTTTTCGGCAAGTGGGCTATTAATTTGAATTATTTCAAGAATAAATTATATTCAGTTGAAATACAATTATGAACATAAAAAATATTTGTTCTAGAATGTTTTGGCTATTGATGGTCTGTCCGTCAATACATCATTTGTAATAATAATAATAATAATACATATAATTTATATGGCGCCAATTCCACTTAAAAAAAAATGCTCAAGGTGAAACTATGACAAATGTGTAGAGTGTCAGTTTTTGTTTTCATAATAGACCACATCTCTCTCTTTTTAGTAGTAATATGCAAAATATTCCTTTAAAGAAGAAAAGCCACCCCTCCCCTTTAAAGAATGAAAAGTAATAAAATGAATAAGTGAGGAATGCATTCCAAATTTTTATCAGCTAGTCATATGAATCTCATTTTGCTAGTCATATGAATCTCATTTTGCAAAATTATGAATGATCCAACCCATTCAAAGATTTTTTTCTAAAGACAAGAAACAACAGTATTGACTCCATTGCATCTTAATTTCTCAATGCAAACTCTTAGGTGGCACTATGCCCAGAACAGCATCTTGGAGGAGACTGTGAGACGGAGACATCGGATGTGGTCTTGGTCTCACATCAAAGAACATCGCAAGAAGGTCAAGGATTACATTGAACTCTATGTGAAGAAACTAGACACCAACAAACCTTCCAAAGACTTACTCAAGAAGCTTGAGGTTGGTAGCATCAATGAAAAGTGTATTATCTGATATTGTCTTCTTGCTGTGAACTGTCAATCATTAACTCATCTTTTTCAGCACTTTTGATTAGATATTGAATGAAAATGATAACAATAATTGCAATTTGTAGAGTCCATTTGAGCATTTTAAAAGGATATGCTAATATTTTTTTTCTGGCAGCAGAAATATGATTAATTCCCAGCATTTGATAGTGGCCTTTGTATTAAAGCTTAGTGCACGTCTTGACTTTTTATTCATCAAACCTATTTAGGACTGGATGTGGAATACTGTTTTCAAGTTATAAGCATCCAGAGATTTAATGATTAAATTGGGAGAGGAAAATGCCTTTTACAGATCATCAAATATATTTTTTATGGCACAATTATACACAATCTTGTGTAAGTTTCCAAAGAAATATTTCCACTTGATATATATGCTTGGGGAATGAATTCAAAGTTCAATCTTACCCACCATCACAGGACATTGAAAGAGAGCTGGATGTGTTTAACATCACACTGAGCAGACAACAGGCAGAAGTAGAGTTCAAGAGGAGAGGGCTGAAGAAGAAGAAGGCCAAACAGGAGAGTGGAGGATGGTTTGGAGGATGGTTTGGTGGAGGAAAGAAGGATGAGAAGAAAAAGGCTCAGAAAGAAGATGAAGTAGCTTCCATTGCTGGTATGTTGCAAAATCTTACACTGTGTGATTCAAGAGTTATGGACAATTTCCTAAATAAAAATTTATAGAATTTTAGATCTAGTTCAAATTCAGTCAATTAAAATTGTTTAATTCAGCTGCAACAATAATACGTATCAGAAAAAGATTTCATTCTATGAATGAAGGTTGAAAGGAAAATTCAGGTTTTAACCATTGGATATTATAATTATCTTTAGCTTGAAAAAGGAAAGCGTATATTCTTAAGATGCTCACTCTAACTGCACTACTATATTTCAAATATAATTGACAAATAAATGTTTTTTGTATTGTCTAAATTGATAATACTTTTCTTTTTAACAGTTAAAAACAATACTTTATTTATATTATCAGTTTTTATTCATATAAAATTTGGTTCACACTTATCGAAGGGCAATATATTCAATAAGCTTTCTACCTCCCTTTGTGCTTCGTTGAAAAATAAATTGTTTTCATTTCCATATCCAACACTCAACTGAAGTTAAGTAGATAATGCTGTTTACAGTTTAATCAACAACTATTTTAAATGACAAATGAATCAATATCTGGTTGTAGGCCGAAAAACATCCAAAAAGCAACCTTCCATTAATGGTAAGTTTATATTTGTTCTCCACGCAGAGATCTGATCAAAGTGCTTATCATATTTTCAGCAATTCTGTTTTTATTAAATATTTTCAGTTTCAAATTTACCTATGGCTTCCATTTGCCGTGTGTCATAAATCAATCACATTTCATATTTTCAGTGCTATATACACAAACTCAATAATAGTGATATTGCTTTCTTGATTAAATCATTCTCACATATTACCTAAAAATCCATCTCCTTCTCTTCCTTACTCCAAAAATATTATCCGCAAGCTCCTACTATGTAAGAATCCAATCATTTTCATGCAAATTTTAAGAGTAATTTACATTTCATTTTATTTTCTGGCTAGTCACTGTTTTGTGCTTTTGAAATGATTACCAATTTCTCCTCAGAAATCAAATTATACAGCTTTTCACACCCTTCACCCTGTTCACAATTATTCTAAATCTCTAATAGCGTTGTCCTCTTACCCATCCGGAATTGAAATATCTATACAAGAAAATCCTTGATTCCATTCACCCCTCTTGATCATGCCAAACTCTGTAGATCAGCAAATAACAGTCATGCAAACTTTTTTTGTATTTCTTATTGTAAAATAGCATTCAGTGTCCTTTCAGGCAAATAGCAGGTTAAAACCAAGAAAATCATTCTATAGTTTATAAACAAATGAACAGTATATATTTTTTCTATTTCATGAACCTGTTCTGATAATGGTTTTCAATATGTTCATGTTTGTTTGAAAAGTTCCATGCTGCACCAGTTTACAATTAAATTATATATCGTAATAGTGCAAATTATTATTGATCAATGATTCTGCAGTACTTTAAGATACACCTAATATTCCTTTCAGTCTGTCATCATGTTACCCTGTTTGCATGTTCTTATACAATTTACAGGATCAGAGCTATTTCATTATAAATCTGGACAATATCTTGAGAAGTTTGATCCTTTAAATTAGTGCAAAAAGTTCCACATCATAATTTTCCATAAAACGAATGGAAAGCCATTATAGTGGTATATGTAGATATTTTTCATCTGGCTGTAAAATTAATGTTATTTTTGATGAACCAAATGCAAGAAAACTAGAACTAAGTTCACTTGGTCTTTTTAATCAAGAACAGACAATAACATATGAAATTGTATTCTATACAGAACAATGCAGGTGCTTTTATGCTGTATAAGCTGAAATTTGTTATGATGGTTTTAATTTCGCAAATTTCGCAGCCCTAGCCTAGTGAAAATATCCACTCAGTATGATGCACATTTATAAGCACACAAACACTGTCAAAACACACTGAGATGTCAAACTGCTTCAAAAATGAGAAAATATCTGCACACAAAAATAGCATCACAGTAGCACTTATGCAGATCCGAATGGTTTCATTGCCCTTAATACAACAAATTGGAAAATATGCCATCAGTCAAGCAGGAGAGTTTTTATGACTTACTTAGATATCTCTAATGATTGCAGAAGGCCCCCAAAATAGGATATCATTCCAGGGACAAGTGCATATGAATTGAATGAATTATCCCTGACCTAACTCACAGTTCAAGTGGATTGGAGTAAAGAGCAGTACTCTGAACAAAGCCATGCAGAGATGCCAACCTACATTAATATGCATGAATCACCAAACAGCAGAATACATGAAAAACATTTTCTAAGGAGAGAAAGCATCTGGTTATTGTCTAAAAGATTTGTATCTCTGGTAATGCCTGATGATGATGATATGATATAAATGGAAGATCAGATATTGATATTGTTGTCTGATTGTTATCATAGACAAGTTCCAGGAGGCAATGACTGAGGAAGAGAAAGCCAAGCTGTATGCAGCCATTGGGTACAGTGAGTCATCAGTCAATACAACACTGCCTAAAGACGTAAGCAAAGATATACACTTTCTTTTCTAATACTTTACCTCTTAATTTCAACCTCATTTTTGCATGATTGATAAAGATTGAATAATATAAATAACTCAGCTTGCACATCCTCAAGCACTTTAGTATATTGGCTTACAAATTAGTATTTCTATAGCACAATGGAGTACTATCAGATATGTGAATGAACATTTTATATCATAATGTAGTAATGATTTCTTCGAGTTCTTTCTTATTCTGTGAAATATTTAGAAGTCAAACCAAAATGATAATTCAACTGCTTTCTCATGGCCTTGCACCAAACAGAATTGAGATAATGTTCTTATTTTTAGAATATTTGATTAAATATGAGATAATTGTTGTTTTCATATCCAGTATGTTGGAATAGATGCTAATTTCAAGCTGCTAGAGACCAGTGTGAAGCTGTTTGATGATTCCGATGATGAACTCCAGATCTTGAACCTTGCAGTCACTGACCTCGGAGCAGTGTTCAATCAAAGACCAGCAGCACAAGCTATTAAGTGAGTGCAAGGGATGAAGCATACAAACATTATTTGTAGGATTTCTGTTGTGTTTTATACTGTTTACAAGTTTACATATCTTTGATTTGAGAAGAGTTCTTAAAATTTATGTTTTAAAAGAAATAAATATGATATGAAGCCTCTTCCAAATACAAAAGATGATTCAATAATTGTAAGTAGCTGATGAATGACATAATTGATAGATTGAATATTATGTGCTCAAAACAAAATTTTAAAGAAGTAACATCAAAATTATTATTGTTAAAGATAGAATTCAGAAATCTGGAATGGTATAAAGTGCTACATATCAAATATCAATTGGAAGTAAAGAATCATCTTAAAAAATGGATGTGCTTGAGCCTATGTATATGAATCTTTATTTATAATTATATTTCATTCTGTGTTTTTTCATTTCACAAGGCTTGATCTCCAGCTCGGTGAGTTCAGTGTCCTTGGATCGCCACACAATGGACAGCGCCCTCAGATGGTTGAATCACAGGTCACGCTTGATGATGAGAAAGTATCCGAGGTCAGTCTTCAGTTTGAGACCAATCCTATGGACGGCAAGGCTGATCAACGGATTATTCTTCACACACAACCTCTCAAAGTTGTGTATGATGCTGTAAGTTCATCATTTTCTCTACTGTTGGATAGCTTTTTCTCCAATTAAATAATATATGCTACCTTCATCTGCTACACACAAAAGAAATCTTTCTAGTTTATTACTTTTATGTTCATTTAATCCAAATAAACTTAAAAAATGATACACAGATATTAATTCAGATATGATATTTTCCATATTTGTCACATTATTCATAACATGTGTATTGATTGTCTGTACATTGATCTCACATGCTTCCATATCACCTATTTTTTTGTCCTGACAGGTGGATAAACAACATAGAGTTACAGGGTCTTCTTATCTTGGTTGTTTCACCCATGCTGTCAAAAATCTGATTCACTGTATGTCATCATTTGATACTTGTGGCAAGAGGTCTGGGTGCTAATCAAGACTTTAATCTGAGATGACAGTGTCACAAAACAACAATGAAAAATGGAAATGGAAAATGTAGAAAGAGGAAACAAATCGTTGAATGTGTTGAACATAACATGCAATTTGTTAAAATCTGATGATGATTCAATTCAAATATCATTCGATCTATTTGCATATCTTCAGTAAGGTAATGATGTCATAAAAATTCACTTTATTTTTGTCTCTCTGTTGATATCCAGCACACAATAAACAGCATTGCTGCTTTCTTCAAACCCCCCAAAGATGTTCATCTTGATGAGTAAGTAGTAGATATTTCATTCAAGATTCATAGTCTAGAAGCTAAATCCTGAGACTTTGATGTGACTAACATAGTTTTTGCTTTGAATAGCTATAACTGCATTACTTTCCTTGAGTAGAAATTAATCAACTTTTATTTCAACATGCAACCATGAAGACGGTTTTGCTTTGTGCAAATTCACAATCCCTCTAAGATACACAATTGTTATTAAATTCATTGACTGTAATGACATGTTGAGTGCATTCATGAGTTACATAGCAAAGAATAAACAATAGATGATTCATTTATAAGTGTAATGTTAATTCAACTCAAATCAGTGAAAGTTAGCCAGTCCATATGCATCTTTACCATTAATCTAATGATTGATTCTCGTTTCAGTCTGTCTGCAGCAGCTATGTCAAACCTTACAGAGCTGAGCTCCACCTCAACCACAGGTCTTCAATTCATGGTAGACAACAAGCAGATCCTAGACATCAATGTAGACGTCANCATTAGGGAGTAGACTTGAATGTTACAATAGTGTGCACAAGATATGGCCATTCACACACAGAAGGATTCAGCAGTCATCCATGCATGACATTTTATGGACCCTGGGGATTGTGCATGGTTATACAAATGTGTTAGGGAGTGGATGCACAGTGATGTAAAGATGATGAAATATTCAACTGTAGGTTCATTCACTCTCAATATAAATATAAGATGGTTGTAGATTAATGCATGTGTCGATTTCAAATTTAGAAATAAACTGGTTTGCCATAATTGACATTTGATACAGAATGGAAGTCTTACAACCTATATTATTCAGAAGGAGGAAAAGAAGAATGAATTTCATCTGCAGAATTATCAATCCAGGCATTTATTCATGAAACACTCTCCATCAAACAAGTTATGCCCTCTTAAAAAAGCTCTCTGACTTTCTTTAACTTAAGAATTACGATGTTTCTGAACAATACGGAAGTAAAGCTAGCTTACTCAATAAATTGACTAGCTTGTGTGTAACTAATCAATATGATAAACAAGCTGAGATTGGGATTATAGCAAGTTGATAAATATGGAGGTTTGATTTCATTCATCACAGTCATAGTTACAGTTGATCGGAAATAGTACGTCATAGTTTTGCGCGTCTGCTTATTGTTACATGAGCAACTACCTGTGAAGTAACAATGAGCAGACACGCAAAACTATGATACTACTTCTCGTCGACGTGCCCTTCGTCACAGTTGACTGAAATCGAAAACACCATAGTACTATACTAATGGTATCCCTATCAAGATCAATCAGTGTGCATTATTATTTTTCTTGTTGTTGTTGTAGGATGAGCTTGATCTGCCTGTGAAGATCAAGGTTGGGAACATTGGGAAGCTGACACTCAAGATCCCATGGAAGAACATCTATTCTGCTCCTGTTGAGGCCACTCTTGAAGGATTGTATGTTGTTGCAGCACCAAATGCTGGTAAGAATTACAGTTTAATCCTGGTTAAGCCTGCTGTTAAAATCATTTATTTGAGCAGTGAAAATTATCACCAATTTGAAACCTATTACAATTGAAATTTTACTGTCTACATACATGATATTAGAATGAAATGATTTATTTGTTTATGAATCAAATTGTTCAAATTGTTGTTGAGTTGAGAGCTGTTTCAATAAGAACCATTCATGATATATACATGTAGGTTCTGTCTAAATTAAAAAAAATATAGGAGAAGTAATAGTTTTCTCTTTTTGTTTATCCATGTAGATGTAATGGCAATTATGACTTGCTTACTTTGATTTAGGGTTTACATGTACCTAAAACCACAATGGATAGGTTTTGCAAATATCAAACAAAGAATTATGATGCATGTATATAACTATGTTTGATTCAGGGCCATACTACTAATTAGTTCTTAATGAACCACATCCCCTGAAATAAGATGCTAGTCTACAACATTTTTAGAGAATACATGTACTTTGTGTGCAGTTCTATTGGTATGAGCTCTTGATTAGCCTTGATGGTATATATGCATGTTTTATGTGGGTAGTATTGATTAAAATGTAGGGGTTAACCGTTAATATCTTTATATAACCATACACTTTACAGACATATTATGGTTCACATATTGCCAATAATAATAAAAAAAGAAATGATAATTCAAAAGAAACGATGTAGTGCATTTGAAGAGCCAAGCTAATATTTCAAAATGTCCTGAATTTTCAAAGACACTTGTCTTCTTCGTCAAGGGGATCCCAAATATATACATTTTACAGGATATTCATACCAAAATGTGAAGATCATAGAGATGATATAGCTCCATGTATGTTGTATCATATAAAGCCAAGTTCTTTATCAAAATGGAAATCACACTTTGGCGTGTAAAAATAGTCTGGAATTACCCATAGGAACTTCTGTGCCAATTTTGTTGCCCACGTGATGTTTGCTCAATCTATTTGATTTCTCAATGCAATCAAATGTGTTCAACAAACCACTTTAATAGAGATTCTCAACGATTAGATACAATTTATACCCAATATTAATGAAATTGAACCAGCAAAATCCAGTTTAATGATGTTTTTATCACAATCAAAGTACAAAGTAGATTTTGTTGGTACAAAAATTAACTATGTTTTTTTTGCAATGTGATCTCAGCAAGGAATTTATAAATGAATGAATAAGTTACCATAACTATCCTATAAGATACGAAATGAAATGTTGTTTATGTGTACACAAAATGACACACTGAAATTAAAATAATGACTAAGATTTTTTTCTTCATATTTTGCCTGTCTTACTCAGTAAACTTTTTTTCTTTTTGTGAATTTATAATGAGTAAATTGTACTTTTTCAGAACGTGTGTGCACTCTTTTCATACAGAGCACCATAATAATGGATTTAGTATCAGTTTGGTTAATGTGAATAGGTTGCAGTGCAATGTAAGGGATATAATATGTTGCTTAATGGATTTGAACCAATGTGCAGAATTATTGATGCACTAGTATAAAACACTATAACCAGGAGAGTCAACCATCATAAAAATATTCATATGTGTTCTTGTGTATACAATTTGAGTCAACTTAGCGACTTATGCTGTTCCCTTGCATTATTTCATGAGAAATGTTCATCGGTTTGGCCATTTTAATTTTTTTTTACTGATCTTATAGATCTACTTAAATGGTTTGTATCTTTGCTTGATTTGGGAAAGATAAGCTGCAGTTCATGTGTAAGTGATGCATGAATATTTTCCTTGTGTTGTTTTTAGATATCAAGTACAATGCAGAGAAGGATGAGAAGCAGAAATTTGAAGCTAAGCAGAGGACTCTGCAGAGAGTGGAAGATGCAAAGACAAAAGAAAAGGAAAAGGATAAAGGTATCAACAGTGAAATTAATGAGATATCAATGCATGATTTATTGATGAAGTATTTTAAATCATTTTTATTGAAAATGCGCTAAGAATGAAATAATCCTTGATGTAATTTCTATTTCATGTTAGAGATCCATGAACATATAAGATGCACTTTTTGATACTATCGGGTACCACATGAAAATTCACAATTATTTTGAATCATTGTTTTTTCGCTCTGAATCCTGGTGAATACTCATATTTTGTGTTTTTTTAATTATATTCATTCTTTCTGAAAAATAAGAGCGATGGTAGATAATAATTAAGCGATATAGCGCTGCAAGACTCGTCAGAAAAAACTTATGTTGCTTGTTCATTGCAATGATTCAGCTGTATCCGAATTTGTTGGGAACGCACATCCATATACCTATACATTTTATGTAATAATGGGCACTAGATGAAATACATAACACGGATTGTTGGGGTTCAATAGAGCCCCAATGTTTGCCGTGCCAAATCATGTAAAAAGTAACCATTTCTTTGTTTGTTGATGCAGCAAAAGACCCCAAGGCGGACTCCTTTGCAGAGAAGCTTGCGATGCAGGTAGTCAAGAATGTTCAGGTCAAGGTATGTGATATCCATGTCCGCTATGAGGATAGAACAACCAATCCAAAAGCTCCATTTGCCCTTGGTGCTACTCTTCAAAACATCTCTCTACAGGTAAATTATAGAAACCAGATGATCATTCTAGAAATTATGTATATTAAACTCCTACATGTGTACTTTTCTTAAAATCATGAGAGCTTTTATTGTTGAAATGCAATCAGATGAATATTATATTATGAACATTTTCACTTTGAACAAAATGTTCTATTGGAATAATGATAAGAGACTCGTTATTTTTTTTTACATCTGCTCAGGTTCACATATTGAAACTAATACAATTATGATAAATACAACAGGGTTTAGTCAAAAGAATTTCCAGCAATCATCGATGACAAATTTATAATCATGCTAACATGAAAAACTATCTGTTTTTACAAGTGACTAAAAAGTTAAAATCATTTCTGAGACTTTCCCTAAAAAATTATTGTGATGCAAAATTAATGATAAAACATGGTTCGAATCTCGACTGCATTCCAAGCTGTCATGAGCAAGACAATTCCATATCATTGTTATTTTACTTCTTTCATTTCAGACCACAGATGAAAATTGGATTCCTTGTGTAGTGGACCAAACTGTGCAGCTTGTGCATAAGGTAATTGTGTGCATTATTATTCATAGTTGTAAAGATGTAATTTAGAATTGAAAATTGATGGGGTTGGGTTCATATTATAAATGGGGCTATTTCAATGATAATACATCATTTTTTATGAATTTTTACCAGTATGATGTTTGTAATTTGACTTTTAAGAAATTCAACGTGTCAATACCGGAACTTCCAACCATTATGAATTTAGAGGTAAAAATATGATTTTTTCATCAAGTTTGCATACAATTCTATGATTTTTCACAATAAATGTACTACATACTCCTATTGGTATTTTTTCTTCCCTCTCTTTGAGCAGTATCATCCCTTCAAAGTTTGAAGGTTCTGCCCATGCAATGTGTTTGCTCTTTCACTTCAAACTTTGCACTTTTTGTCTCCAGATGCTTCGTCTTGATTCACTAGCTGTATACTTCAACTCTGGATCTGATATGTATACTCTAAAAGACCGGGAAGAGTTGCTGGTAGGTATTATTAGCTTCTTTGCTGTGTTATTTAACCAACATATGTACCAGGAAATGTAAAGTAATACAGCATGACATAAAAGTTAGATGATTAATAAAATTATGTAGATATGATAGAAACAGCGCCTTTGTTATTTTTAGTTGAAAATATTTTGAAGATAAATAAAACATTATTAAAAAAATTATTTCCTTGCCCTGTTTTTTTTTTCATGTCATATCTTAATGATTGTCAATGAAAATGTTTGATTCTGTGATATTGTGAGCGATAATTATCACAGGATTTCATGAAGAACTCTGTTCCTACAGAAGGTGAAAGTTTGATAAAAATGTTTGATCCTGTGAAATTTTGAATTGAATAATAAAAGACACATTTTGTTTTTCTTTTATCCCAGGATTTAATGAAGGGCTCCATTGCTACAGAAGGCAAGGTACCACCTGGGTATCAATACTGTGAGTTACTTTTCAGTCAAGTAGTTATAATGTAATGATTGAAACACTTACAAAAACATTTCCGTATGCATTCCATCTGCTTCAATGCTTTATGATAATTTGTGTTATTTAGCTTTAATATTAACAACTCTTCATCATCATAGTCCTTACTTGTATTTCATAAAAATGAATCTTATACCATCTATCTTCAGAATGATTTAATTTAAGTTTTGATCATACCACATGAACAATTATTATAATAACTTTCCTGTTATGTAATATTTCTCTTAGTTTATATTTAATTTTTTAATCATTAATTTGAATATATTTGTGGAAAGCTTCCTTTTAACACTCTACATCTGCAATATCTTATTGAGAAATGAATAGATATTCTCTTTGATGATCTTTTGTCTTGTCTCATTTTCCAACCCTGCAGTGATTGAGCCCATCTCATCAAGTGCACAGCTGCGACTCAACCCCAAACCAGACTCCAATCTGTCAGTTCCACAAGCTTATGTCAATCTTGTCATACAGAGCATTGGAGTTGCTCTTCGTCGCAAGCAGGTATTGTCATGTTCTATGAAATTAGGACATTCTTACATTTTAGTATTTGCTTTGTGAATTATTGACTGGGATTATTGTGATTTATTATATGTGAGATAGCCATAGACCACTGTACAACATTTTTCTATGCGCATTAAAGGAAAAAAAAAGTGAAATGAAATTGACTTGGTTTCAAGTAGCTAATAAAACATTGACAGCTCTTCTAGCATATTACACACTATTAATAAGTTTAAACTGGTCATTAATCATTCTTTGCACAAAATGTTAGTGATCACATCTCATTTATTTCATAAAAATGTTTTAATCAAATGATTTTGAGCTAAACCCTTGTTGTTTGTGTCTTCCTTTAGTACCGAAATGTGATGGAGCTACTGGGTTCATTTGAGCGAATGGCTCGTAATGAACCATTCAGGAAGTACAAACCAGATGTTCCTCTACATGGGCATGCAAAGGAATGGTATGGTGAAACATATATTACTCCGTTCATATTTGCTGGTGTGTTGGTGTGTCGCATATCTAATTCTTGTGAATTATTATTGATATTTTAAATTCTTATTTTTTCGGCAAGTGGGCTATTAATTTGAATTATTTCAAGAATAAATTATATTCAGTTGAAATACAATTATGAACATAAAAAATATTTGTTCTAGAATGTTTTGGCTATTGATGGTCTGTCCGTCAATACATCATTTGTAATAATAATAATAATAATACATATAATTTATATGGCGCCAATTCCACTTAAAAAAAAATGCTCAAGGTGAAACTATGACAAATGTGTAGAGTGTCAGTTTTTGTTTTCATAATAGACCACATCTCTCTCTTTTTAGTAGTAATATGCAAAATATTCCTTTAAAGAAGAAAAGCCACCCCTCCCCTTTAAAGAATGAAAAGTAATAAAATGAATAAGTGAGGAATGCATTCCAAATTTTTATCAGCTAGTCATATGAATCTCATTTTGCTAGTCATATGAATCTCATTTTGCAAAATTATGAATGATCCAACCCATTCAAAGATTTTTTTCTAAAGACAAGAAACAACAGTATTGACTCCATTGCATCTTAATTTCTCAATGCAAACTCTTAGGTGGCACTATGCCCAGAACAGCATCTTGGAGGAGACTGTGAGACGGAGACATCGGATGTGGTCTTGGTCTCACATCAAAGAACATCGCAAGAAAGTCAAGGATTACATTGAACTCTATGTGAAGAAACTAGACACCAACAAACCTTCCAAAGACTTACTCAAGAAGCTTGAGGTTGGTAGCATCAATGAAAAGTGTATTATCTGATATTGTCTTCTTGCTGTGAACTGTCAATCATTAACTCATCTTTTTCAGCACTTTTGATTAAATATTGAATGAAAATGATAACAATAATTGCAATTTGTAGAGTCCATTTGAGCATTTTAAAAGGATATGCTAATATTTTTTTTCTGGCAGCAGAAATATGATTAATTCCCAGCATTTGATAGTGGCCTTTGTATTAAAGCTTAGTGCACGTCTTGACTTTTTATTCATCAAACCTATTTAGGACTGGATGTGGAATACTGTTTTCAAGTTATAAGCATCCAGAGATTTAATGATTAAATTGGGAGAGGAAAAGGCCTTTTTACAGATCATCAAATATATTTTTTATGGCACAATTATACACAATCTTGTGTAAGTTTCCAAAGAAATATTTCCACTTGATATATATGCTTGGGGAATGAATTCAAAGTTCAATCTTACCCACCATCACAGGACATTGAAAGAGAGCTGGATGTGTTTAACATCACACTGAGCAGACAACAGGCAGAAGTAGAGTTCAAGAGGAGAGGGCTGAAGAAGAAGAAGGCCAAACAGGAGAGTGGAGGATGGTTTGGAGGATGGTTTGGTGGAGGAAAGAAGGATGAGAAGAAAAAGGCTCAGAAAGAAGATGAAGTAGCTTCCATTGCTGGTATGTTGCAAAATCTTACACTGTGTGATTCAAGAGTTATGGACAATTTCCTAAATAAAAATTTATAGAATTTTAGATCTAGTTCAAATTCAGTCAATTAAAATTGTTTAATTCAGCTGCAACAATAATACGTATCAGAAAAAGATTTCATTCTATGAATGAAGGTTGAAAGGAAAATTCAGGTTTTAACCATTGGATATTATAATTATCTTTAGCTTGAAAAAGGAAAGCGTATATTCTTAAGATGCTCACTCTAACTGCACTACTATATTTCAAATATAATTGACAAATAAATGTTTTTTGTATTGTCTAAATTGATAATACTTTTCTTTTTAACAGTTAAAAACAATACTTTATTTATATTATCAGTTTTTATTCATATAAAATTTGGTTCACACTTATCGAAGGGCAATATATTCAATAAGCTTTCTACCTCCCTTTGTGCTTCGTTGAAAAATAAATTGTTTTCATTTCCATATCCAACACTCAACTGAAGTTAAGTAGATAATGCTGTTTACAGTTTAATCAACAACTATTTTAAATGACAAATGAATCAATATCTGGTTGTAGGCCGAAAAACATCCAAAAAGCAACCTTCCATTAATGGTAAGTTTATATTTGTTCTCCACGCAGAGATCTGATCAAAGTGCTTATCATATTTTCAGCAATTCTGTTTTTATGCCTCCGCCACCGTAAGGTGGTGCCGGAGGCATTATGTTTTCGGGTTGTCCGTCCGTCCGTCCGTCTATCATATTTTCAGCAATTCTGTTTTTATTAAATATTTTCAGTTTCAAATTTACCTATGGCTTCCATTTGCCGTGTGTCATAAATCAATCACATTTCATATTTTCAGTGCTATATACACAAACTCAATAATAGTGATATTGCTTTCTTGATTAAATCATTCTCACATATTACCTAAAAATCCATCTCCTTCTCTTCCTTACTCCAAAAATATTATCCGCAAGCTCCTACTATGTAAGAATCCAATCATTTTCATGCAAATTTTAAGAGTAATTTACATTTCATTTTATTTTCTGGCTAGTCACTGTTTTGTGCTTTTGAAATGATTACCAATTTCTCCTCAGAAATCAAATTATACAGCTTTTCACACCCTTCACCCTGTTCACAATTATTCTAAATCTCTAATAGCGTTGTCCTCTTACCCATCCGGAATTGAAATATCCATACAAAAATTCCTCGATTCCATTCACCCCTCTTGATCATGCCAAACTCTGTAGATCAGCAAATAACAGTCATGCAAACTTTTTTTGTATTTCTTATTGTAAAATAGCATTCAGTGTCCTTTCAGGCAAATAGCAGGTTAAAACCAAGAAAATCATTCTATAGTTTATAAACAAATGAACAGTATATATTTTTTCTATTTCATGAACCTGTTCTGATAATGGTTTTCAATATGTTCATGTTTGTTTGAAAAGTTCCATGCTGCACCAGTTTACAATTAAATTATATATCGTAATAGTGCAAATTATTATTGATCAATGATTCTGCAGTACTTTAAGATACACCTAATATTCCTTTCAGTCTGTCATCATGTTACCCTGTTTGCATGTTCTTATACAATTTACAGGATCAGAGCTATTTCATTATAAATCTGGACAATATCTTGAGAAGTTTGATCCTTTAAATTAGTGCAAAAAGTTCCACATCATAATTTTCCATAAAACGAATGGTAAGTCATTATAGTGGTATACGTAGATATTTTCCTTCTGGCTGTAAAATTAATGTTATTTTTGATGGACCAAATGCAAGAAAACTAGAACTAAGTTGTTTTTTTAATCAAGAACAGACAATAACATTAGTATATGAAATTGTATTCTATACAGAACAATGCAGGTGCTTTTATGCTGTATAAGCTGAAATTTGTTATGATGGTTTTAATTTCGCGAATTTCGCAGCCCTAGCCTAGTGAAAATATCCACTCAGTATGATGCACATTTATAGGCACACAAACACTGTCAAAACACACTGAGATGTCAAACTGCTTCAAAAATGTGAAAATATCTGCACACAAAAATAGCATCACAGTAGCACTTATGCAGATCCGAATGGTTTCATTGCCCTTAATACAACAAATTGGAAAATATGCCATCAGTCAAGCAGGAGAGTTTTTATGACTTACTTAGATATCTCTAATGATTGCAGAAGGCCCCCAAAATAGGATATCATTCCAGGGACAAGTGCATATGAATTGAATGAATTATCCCTGACTTCACTCACAGTTCAAGTGGATTGGAGTAAAGAGCAGTACTCTGAACAAAGCCATGCAGAGATGCCAACCTACATTAATATGCATGAATCACCAAACAGCAGAATACATGAAAAACATTTTCTAAGGAGAGAAAGCATCTGGTTATTGTCTAAAAGATTTGTATCTCTGGTAATGCCTGATGATGATGATATGATATAAATGGAAGATCAGATATTGATATTGTTGTCTGATTTTTATCATAGACAAGTTCCAGGAGGCAATGACTGAGGAAGAGAAAGCCAAGCTGTATGCAGCCATTGGGTACAGTGAGTCATCAGTCAATACAACACTGCCTAAAGACGTAAGCAAAGACTTTTCTAATACTTTACCTCTTATTTTCAACCTCATTTTTGCATGATTGATAAAGATTGAATAATATAAATAACTCAGCTTGCACATCCTCAAGCACTTTAGTATATTGGCTTACAAATTAGTATTTCTATAGCACAATGGAGTACTATCAGATATGTGAATGAACATTTTGTATCATAATGTAGTAATGATTTCTTCGAGTTCTTTCTTATTCTGTGAAATATTTAGAAGTCAAACCAAAATGATAATTCAACTGCTTTCTCATGGCCTTGCACCAAACAGAATTGAGATAATGTTCTTATTTTTAGAATATTTGATTAAATATGAGATAATTGTTGTTTTCATATCCAGTATGTTGGAATAGATGCTAATTTCAAGCTGCTAGAGACCAGTGTGAAGCTGTTTGATGATTCCGATGATGAACTCCAGATCTTGAACCTTGCAGTCACTGACCTCGGAGCAGTGTTCAATCAAAGACCAGCAGCACAAGCTATTAAGTGAGTGCAAGGGATGAAGCATACAAAAATTATTAATTTTGTAGGATTTCTGTTGTGTTTTATACTGTTTACAAGTTTACATATCTTTGATTTGAGAAGAGTTCTTAAAATGTATGTTTTAAAAGAAATAAATATGATATGAAGCCTCTTCCAAATACAAAAGATGATTTAATAATTATAAGTAGCTGATGAATGACATAATTGATAGATTGAATATTATGTGCTCAAAACAAAATTTTAAAGAAGTAACATCAAAATTATTATTGTTAAAGATAGAATTCAGAAATCTGGAATGGTATAAAGTGCTACATATCAAATATCAATTGGAAGTAAAGAATCATCTTAAAAAATGGATGTGCTTGAGCCTATGTATATGAATCTTTATTTATAATTATATTTCATTCTGTGTTTTTTCATTTCACAAGGCTTGATCTCCAGCTCGGTGAGTTCAGTGTCCTTGGATCGCCACACAATGGACAGCGCCCTCAGATGGTTGAATCACAGGTCACGCTTGATGATGAGAAAGTGTCCGAGGTCAGTCTTCAGTTTGAGACCAATCCTATGGACGGCAAGGCTGATCAACGGATTATTCTTCACACACAACCTCTCAAAGTTGTGTATGATGCTGTAAGTTCATCATTTTCTCTACTGTTGGATAGCTTTTTCTCCAATTAAATAATATATGCTACCTTCATCTGCTACACACAAAAGAAATCTTTCTAGTTTATTACTTTTATGTTCATTTAATCCAAATAAACTTAAAAAATGATACACAGATATTAATTCAGATATGATATTTTCCATATTTGTCACATTATTCATAACATGTGTATTGATTGTCTGTACATTGATCTCACATGCTTCCATATCACCTATTTTTTTGTCCTGACAGGTGGATAAACAACATAGAGTTACAGGGTCTTCTTATCTTGGTTGTTTCACCCATGCTGTCAAAAATCTGATTCACTGTATGTCATCATTTGATACTTGTGGCAAGAGGTCTGGGTGCTAATCAAGACTTTAATCTGAGATGACAGTGTCACAAAACAACAATGAAAAATGGAAATGGAAAATGTGGAAAGAGGACACAATTCGTTGAATGTGTTGAACATAACATGCAATTTGTTAAAATCTGATGATGATTCAATTCAAATATCATTCGATCTATTTGCATATCTTCAGTAAGGTAATGATGTCATAAAAATTCACTTTATTTTTGTCTCTCTGTTGATATCCAGCACACAATTAACAGCATTGCTGCTTTCTTCAAACCCCCCAAAGATGTTCATCTTGATGAGTAAGTAGTAGATGTTTCATTCAAGATTCATAGTCTAGAAGCTAAATCCTGAGACTTTGATGTGACTAACATAGTTTTTGCTTTGAATAGCTATAACTGCATTACTTTCCTTAAGTAGAAATTAATCAATTTTTATTTCAACATGCAACCATGGAGAGGGTGTTGCTTTGTGTAAATTCACAATCCCTCTAATATACACAATTGTTATTCATTTCATGGACTGAAATGACATGTTAAGTCCTTTCATGAGTTACATAGCAACGAATAAACAATAGATGATTCATTTATAAGTTTAATGTTAATTCAACTCAAATCAGCCAGTCCATATGCATCTTTACCATTAATCTAATGATTGATTCTCGTTTCAGTCTGTCTGCAGCAGCTATGTCAAACCTTACAGAGCTGAGCTCCACCTCAACCACAGGTCTTCAATTCATGGTAGACAACAAGCAGATCCTAGACATCAATGTAGACGTCAAGTCTACCTATGTTATCATCCCAGAGAAAGGGGTCTTTGATGGGTAGGTATCTTCCTCCTTGTGTGTGTATGTGTGTTTGTTTGTCTGTGCATGATTGCATGTGTGTGTAGACACCAAGCAGATTCTAGACATCAATGTCGACGTCTAGTTGTAGATGTTATCATCCCGGAGAAAGATGTATTTGATGGGTAGGTATCTACCTCTGCATGTGTGCGTGCATAAGATTTTCATGTAGATTGAGTACCACAGCCTGAAGGATTACAATCTATTCAAGGACTCATCTGTAATCGAAGAGCGTCCCCAAATTAAGGATTGTCTTGGAATAGGTTAGAAACTTAGCACTTTACAGTGAAAATACATTCAAAGAAGGATAAGGGGTACGTCATTGGTTTGGTAGTACTTGGTCAAATTAGAACATTCACAATTGAAAGTTTCCATTAGAAAGATGCAGCCTCATTTACACTCTTGAAAACAAGTACTCATACACTTATAGACATAAAGACACATGTCTTTGATCTATACCAGAAAATCTGTACGTGTGTGATTACTGTTTAAAACATGCTATTTGAATATTGCTTATGGTCTATCACATCTATGACAATTATTTTTGGGTTTTAAGATGTAAGATCACATTATTCTCTTAAAAAGTACATGTTAATGATACCAAAGTACATTCCCATGATGTCTTGAACATATTTCATATGTTTCTGTTTTAGCTCTGGATCGGTGCTCGTTGTTGACCTTGGGAACATTAAGATGACAACAGAGAGTGAAGAGAGGCATGTAGGAGAGAGAACAGAGGTGAATCTAACATATTTCTTGCTACTTTTGACATTAATACTTGATTTCAATTATGGCTATATTAGGCTGGACTTATTTCATTTCCATGGGATTTGCTCTTATATTCTGCACAATAGTTGAGTACTGGCAACTACTGTTTAAGCTAATATTTTAGCGTACAGTTATTTTCATGATTTTGGACCAGTTCGCCACATTGCCGTGTCAATAATTTCACAATTTAGACAATGATTGGACACATATGAATATACATCATACAGAGTGGAAATTTTTCCCAGACCAAGACCGAGAAATTTGCGAAAATACAACCAACATGAAAATATCAGCTGATACAGTACATTATGGGAAGTTTTGATTTTTTTATACATTGTGTTTACAAAAATAATTATGGTGAAATAAGCTGTCATTTTGTAACGTAACTCATTTAATCACATTTCATTCTCTCTTGAAATGTAGAATGAATCTCTAGAGGATCTTATGCGCAAGGCCTATGATCGCTTCAATCTTGGCATTCAAAATGTTCAAGTCATCTTTGCTCCGAAAGGTAAATACACTATCATTTTTTTCATTCTCTCATATTTTTATTCACAATTCATCAAAGCTTGTTCTGTATTCTCTGTTATTTATTTTCTTATATTGATTATCTGATATTCTTGTTGAATATAACTGATAAATATTTGTTGTGTTCAATATATTTTCTAGACTGTGGAGGATGTGCATATTCTACAAATTTATGTTTTCAAACTAAATATACTTAGATAAAATTTAATTTATATTTGGAAATCTTAAATATTCAAGTTAAAGCCAATCAAGGAATGATGATGAGGTTTGAAGATAGATAGTCCGTTTCCTTCTGTTTCACTCAGGTGAAGATTGGCAAGCGATCCGCAAGCAGAATGGTTCCCCCTTGCATCTCCTTCAACCAATGGATCTCAATATCTCACTACAAAAATGCATGGTGGAGGATGTCAGACTTCCAAAGTAAGCTCCAATGAATATTTATTTTCCCATTCAATATAGTTTGAGACTTTGAGGGGGTTGCTACAGTAAAATATATCTGAACATCAACTCGTTTGCAGTGTTCACCTTTCTTGCAGCTCTTCATACCTAAATACATGTATGTGCATCAGAGCCTGTTTATAATGGCCAAGTGCCTGGCCTTGTTCATGAAATATTGGTATTTAGCACCTGCAGATATGTATGTGTTAAACAATCAGACTGGGATGTTTTTGTTAATATAAGATTTAACTCAGTGCCTAGAAAAACTTTACTCTGCCTTTTGTGTCCTCTTTAAAACTCTCCCTCTTCCTGTCTGTCATTCTGTCATTCAACCATTTACTTGGTATAGCTAATATGCCAGCCATAATATTCATATTTTCCATGAACTCTGATTCTGTACAGGATGAAGGTGAATGGTGAATTGCCTGATGTAAATCTGACTCTGTCTGACCACAAGCTGCAGCAGATCTTAGCCCTGGCCACTAGTATACCTCTACCCAAGAGTTATGAATCAGAACCATTACCATGCCATCTCTCTTTCTCTCTTTCTCTCCTCTCTTTTTGTCACTCTCATTCAACTTATTTCTTGAAATGAACAATATTCTCTATTCATAATATATCTTACAATTGATATTGTCTATTGCTGCCTACCACCTTATCCATGTTTACGCTTAACAATGATTCTGTACAGGATGAAGGTGAATGGTGAATTGCCTGATGTAAATCTGACTCTGTCTGACCACAAGCTGCAGCAGATCCTAGCCCTAGCCACTAGTATTCCTCTACCAGAGAGTGATGAACCAGAACCATCAGACGCCAAAAAGGATGCCAAGGTATGCAATTGTTTTCTATTACTCGTGCAATATTCATTTTAAGTGTTTGTTTCTGAAGACAGCTTGTATGTCTCTGGTATAACAACTTCTATCATTTCCTGAACTGTCTCTTTTTTTCATGAATGACTTGAACCCTGCTGTCCATTCATTTGTTGTATGCTGACTAACGTACATTTTCCTTCTTCCAAATGTTGTGTTAGATATAGACAACATTTATTAAACATGCATACATTCCTATTGTACTGAATTTGAACTAATTTAGCATATTACATGTAAATATATATAAACATGTGTTTGAAGTATAAGTCCCTACAGTTCTTAAAAGCATTTTAACATTCCTTCAAGAAATCTAACTAAGTAATCAGCAATAGACACCCAATTTCCCCTGAAGAGAAGAACTCTTGCTGTCAGTGTGGCGATATGATATGTGAATCTTCATCATCGGCCATTACACATTCTATGCTGTTTGCTGATAAAACCCACCCCACATTTTAGCATTCACACATTTTAATAAGCATTTGCAATACCATGAGGTTTGTCCAAGAACTGGGACAGATTATGCTGCAATTTTAAGTTTGCAGATTCTTTTTTATGATTTTTAATCACATTTGTTGAAAATTTGATGACAAAAAAGTTTACAATATATTCATGAGAGTTTTGTGGGGGAAATGAACAAGATTATCTACCAATCACTCATCCTCACAGATGAGAGACAGAGCACAATTACTAAAAAGATATCATCCAAGGCATTGTAATTGCAAATGGGGGAGTCTGGGGTATTTGGTTTGTCAGCAAGATTTTTTTTACCAATAATTGTTTTTATTTGTTATTTTACATTGATTGCTTCGATTTTATTCCAGTGTTAGTCAAAGTTACACTTGGGTTGCCTCCTTGTAATTTTAAAGTCACATGTTACATGATCAACTCAAAGGTTGTTTGAGATCATGCACTTAAATTTATACTCTATTAGAAGGGGTAGGAAGGTAAAATCTCATTTGAGACCACAAAATGATGGAATGGCTCAATTTGTGCAAATGGGCAAGACTAAATACAGTTATTGCCATTCATTTTACATGTCTTATATTAAAGTTTTATTCAAATTTGACTTGTGTGATTAAATTTGCATGTTTTTGTAGACTCCNAAGTTTACAATATATTCATGAGAGTTTTGTGGGGGAAATGAACAAGATTATCTACCAATCACTCATCCTCACAGATGAGAGACAGAGCACAATTACTAAAAAGATATCATCCAAGGCATTGTAATTGCAAATGGGGGAGTCTGGGGTATTTGGTTTGTCAGCAAGATTTTTTTTACCAATAATTAATTTTATTAGTTATTTTACATTGATTGCTTAGATTTTATTCCAGAGTTAGTCAAAGTTACACTTGGGTTGCCTCCTTGTAATTTTAAAGTCACATGTTACATGATCAACTCAAAGGTTGTTTGAGATCATGCACTTAAATTTATACTCTATTAGAAGGGGTAGGAAGGTAAAATCTCATTTGAGACCACAAAATGATGGAATGGCTCAATTTGTGCAAATGGGCAAGACTAAATACAGTTATTGCCATTCATTTTACATGTCTTATATTAAAGTTTTATTCAAATTTGACTTGTGTGATTAAATTTGCATGTTTTTGTAGACTCCTGCCTGGTTATTCTCTTTTAGTATATAGGCCATATGTTGGATGATAGTTAGTCTACATATATATTTGACTTTGATGGATTATTATTTCTATATCTTCATTCTTTGTATTCTGAACGAAATTATACTTGACCTTAGTAATTTGAAAGGTAATGGGTAATTAGGTAATGTTTCAGGAATATGATTTAATCTTTCAAACTGGGCTGTTATTGTTAAATCTGATTGGTTTTGGTTTTCTAGATCTGACATCCATTTATTAAATATGTATAATTTCATTTTTCTATATTCTAAGTAACCATGGTGTTTTTTCCCCTCACATTCTGGTCATATGGCTGCTCTCTTGATCTTTCCACTGTGATGGTTTCTTGCAACACACTCCTCTCTAATGATACAGGGTAGCACTGTAGGCAGTGGCCCAGCTAAGACCAGCCAGCAGATAAGCAGCATGGCAGCATCCGTAAGTGTGGTCAAGACGCTAGTGTCTTTGGAGGATTCTGATGGTTATGAGACAGCGAGTGAATGGACAGAGGCAAGATGCTCAGTGAATCAATGACAGACTTCAAGAAATGCTAACCTTGTTCAAAATTTAATCTCTAACTCATTTTGTTACATTGGATTTTGATTGTTTGTTCCAATTCGGTGTTGAAACACATCATGCATGACTTTAAGATTCATTTTTTCCAGAGATTGTTCCTATCATTTTTTTTCCATTTCGTTGTGATATATTTTGTCGATGTTAAACATTGATGCTGAATTCATAAGTATTAAAACTATCATAATTCAGTCATGTCCATTTACAAGTCTTCAGTTTTTGTCATTAAACTCCTTCATATTTTGAATGTTTGCATTTTGTTCAATGATATTTTCCATTAGTATTTTTTGCATATAATGTAATATAATTGTATAAAAAGTTGCAAATGTGTAAAATCTGTGCATGAGACAAGGGAAAAGAATCCAGCAGAATTCTGAAAACAAATCTGAAATCTAAATCAACTTTTCACTTTTTCCAAGAGGTAGCATTGTCTGATCATATTTCTCTTTTGCTATACATTGCCTCTGTTGTTTGTATGGGTGTGTGTTTGGTTTGTTTGTGTGTTTGTTTTATTGTTCATTCTGAATACATTTAGCTAAAATCTATTGTTGCAATATTTTAATTTTATCAAAACTATTTTTAAATCAAAATATTAAATTTGGTGTAAATCAGATCATGGTTAATATTTTTTAGAAATTTTTTTCTTTTATTTTACCTAACAAGAAATCTAACCATGAACATGATCATCTTAAAGAAATTTGTTTTAATTTATGTGCCGTTTTATCTCATTTCTGGCAAACACCTCAAAGAATTATGATATAGTTTCCTTACTCACAATGTGGATTAGAACTGTGAGCGTATTTTTCTTTCTAGCAAATATGTTGTGTTGAGAAATTCAAATCAGTCTCTCCTATATCAAGGCATATACTGGAAACATTACTCTGATTTTGGTTTAACAGATTAAAACATTCATTTAACAATAACAAATTATTCTATTTTCATGCAAATCAAGTGTTCATATCTACAATATGAGACTATCACCTTTAATAATCCATTAAGCATTTTCACTAATGGGGAAATAAATGAATGGAATAATCATTCTGAATTAATGAAGCAATTCTTTGAATATTGAATGAATAAAAAGTTATAATATTGTACTTTTGATATGACAGAGTGAGAGCTACGCAGTGGGCAGTGGGGTTTCTGATAGTAAACTTCTTGCTGTAGCTGGAGATGACAGTGATGATGATTTCCAGTCCGCAGACGAGGGTTCAAGCCCTGTATTGTCCAAGAAGCAAGCTTTAGAACGACAGCAGAGCACCAGTGTTTACTTGAGATCAGATGTTGAGCTTCAGTTTGAACTCAAGAGGGTATGTCCATAAGGGAAATATTACATTGAAAAAGAATCATTATTTCACAGTTAGTAGTTTGTAGTTTTATCAGTAGCTATTTTTGAAGGATGTATTTTCAGTTCCCAAATTGATATTTCAGGCTCCTTGCAGAATTGTCAAACTTGTACTAATACTCTTTATCTGTTTTTCTCATCCCAATCCTTGTAGGACCTAAGAAATTTATTTTTGGAAATTATCCTTATTTTTAGAGCAGGTGTACAGTTAATTTACCACTCAATGTACTGTCAGGAATTTCTCCCTTCCCTCTTGTACCTCCCTCTGTTTTTTCAATGGACCCTTTTTGGAACCAAATGGTCCTTGTAAAATACTTGATGGTTGATTGTTACTTTGTAAGTTGAGTTGCGGTTGTGATCTAATTCTAGGAATCGAGAGAAGAAATGAGAAACAAGAAATGCTGTTATGTATCCTTGCCGGTTGCTTTGAATCTTGGCCAATTAGACCTAGAAGTCCTTTTATAAGGAATTCTATGGGGGTAAAAGTTCAATTTAGACCCTTGAAGAAATGGAAAGCAATTTTTAATGATATATATATATATAACCTATTCGTCCAGGTTGCTGTGAACCTTGGTCAGTTGGATGCAGATGGAACTGAAAGTCCTGTCCTTGGTGTCGCCATCCATTCCTTGGGAGCTAAGGTCCAAGTGAGACCACTAGACATGGATGTAGAGATCTCCTTAGGGAGCATTGCAGCACAGCATCATAAGTTCCAAGGTAAGACAGTGTTTCATTTATATTTCATGTGATTAATATATGATGAGTTTCTTTAAAATTCATTTTCTTTATATCAAGGAAGTTGATTTATGTTACATGCTCTTTTTTCACACTATTGAAAAGCATGGAATTTTACGTCTTAAAATAAACTTGTGGATTAAGGTATATTTAGTTCCTGGAAAGAACTTATTGGCAAGACAGCTTCGATTCTGTCGTTAACAGGCTAAGAGATCACTATTGTTGTGACTTTTCCTTGGTATTACAGTTTGATTATACACTATTGAGCTGAAAGACATACCTTTTTTAATATTGATTCCACAAAATAAATGAATGTATTTTGTAAGAAATGTTTTTAATTTGTTATTTGACAGTACCTGGAACTGACAAGCTGTACTTGGTCAGGACACCAGCCTATGATGAGAAATCTGAGAGACTCCTGTCTGTCAAATACCACAAGGTACACTTTTACTTTTTATGAAATTATGCTTTTTCTCTTCTATATTCAAAGTAATTTGCAATCCCAATATATGAACAATTAGCAAGATATGGTTATTCTATTCAAACAGATCAAATGCATTTTCACATTGCAGCTACTCATTTTATATTCAAGACGAAGATTGGCAGCAGTATTGAAAAAGAACAACTTTATTTGTCTAAAACAGACCGTTGGATTTTATACCAAGCTCTTTGTGAGTGAAACTTTCTAAGCAAATGCCTGGAAATACAACTACTATTTTATTCAAATATCTCATATGTAGCATGCTTATACACTTACCACAATTCTGCCAAACAGATGATAGCCAGCAAACTTCTCAACCATAATCCTTCCACATAGTCCCAAAAAATCTTTTAGACCATAAAAATTATTGTCCCATTTAATCTTTTAAAATCCAGGTAAAGGAACAAAAAAACACAAATAGCTGGGACCAGCAAAATGAACTTGTTTTATCAGAATCTTTTATATACAACAGCTTTTATAACAAGCTTCCCCTGTATTTTCCATTTATCATTAATCCAACAGATTGACAAGAACAACCCTGAGTTTGCTACCACATACAATTCCACAGAGCAGATGATAACAGCCCATTTCACCACGCTAGAGGTTGTAGCTCACTGTGAGGCAATCTTGGATATCACAGAGTTTGCGGATAACCTAGTGGCTAGTCTAGATCAGGGCAAGGCAGGTGGAACCCAGGAGGGACCACCGGAGGATGAAGGGTATATCAGTGAAGATGAGAAGAAACCTGAACGTGAGTAGAGATCATTAAAATTGTCAATAGGTTAGTGGCTAGTCTAGATCAGGGTAAGGCAAGGGGAGCACAGAACTGACCGCTAGAGGATAAAGGGTACATTAGTGAAGATGAGAAGAAACCTGAACGTGAGTAGAGATTGAAATTAAATGAGAGAAATTGTACTTACTTTCTTTGAATGATGGGGCTTTGATGGCTCGTCTAGATAGGAGTAAGGAGGGAGAACCGAGGCGGAATGCCAGAGGAAGAAGGGTTCATCAGTGGAGATTGAAAAAACCATAACGTGAGTAGAGATCATGAAGAAGTTTTGATGAATATATTGATGATTAGGATTTTCTGAACTTGGTGAAGTATACAGTTAGAAGTTAATATTGAAGTGATAATTTGATATTGCACAGGTAGAATTCTATTCAATTCAATTTAAACCATTTATATTATTTTTCTAAAAGCAGCCACAGAAATTTATGATCCGTACCTAATCATTAGATTATTAATTAACTAATAAGCAGTATATTAACCTTTCTGTGTTTTTTATCTTAGAGAAATTTTTGTACTTTATTAAATCATTGTATTACTCGAATTGAATTAGTTGGTGAAAAATTTGTGTTAAATGTTAGCCTGTATGTTTTTCTGTAATAACTGGTGTGTAGCTTCATGGATATCATATTGTTTTCATCCTGACAGGAAAGCGAACGAAGGGGGTAAAGCCCACTGATGTGATTGATGTGCAAGTAGCAGCCACAATGGATACAATTAGTCTTGTTGTATGCACACAGGAAGCCAGTCTTACCGAGGTTTCTGTTAAGGGTATGTCCGTATTGTTTTTAATGAGATATTCCAAGATATTTCTTTGTTTTTATGACATTGATAAATGGGGAAATGACTGACATACTGTATCTATGGGCCATGAGGATGTTCTTTGAAGTAGTAATATACCAAGAACAGTCAGTTAGATACTGAAACAATGGAGAGTACATGATAAGCCCAGAAAATGTGTTGCTAAAACTTCCAAATTTGAGGACATTATTTACCGTTCAAATTTAATAAGAACTGAGAGTATTTATATCAAATGAGGAAGGTTGAAAATACTTTACTAAAAAGGGTCATCAAGATGGTAATTATCTCGCGAGAGAAAGGAAAGTAACAACAGAAGCAATATATCAAATCAAATGTTCTAGAAATAATTGAGGAAAGTATGAGATCAGAAATATGACATGAAAAAGTTAGTAATAGCGTGTGTTTCATCTTAGTTTTACATATGTCTTCATTTCTACAGGTTTGGAGGCTAATGTGACTGTTCAGAAACACAAGACATGTGTGACTACATGTCTTCAGGAGATCACTGTGGTCGACCCTACGACCAATGCTCTTCATCCAAGGGTAAGGACATTACATCCAATCATTCTATTGTTAGACAATGGCCCGTATTCCGATAGCGAGGTTTAAGTTAACCCTGGTCTAAATCTGTGCTTTAAGTATGGAAAGCCAAAAGAGGCTTCAATCTATAACAGTCGATGTTTAATTTACCAGCATATTTGGCACTCATAGTATTTAAGACTGTCTCGGAATAAAAACTTCAATAGTTTTCTACATTATTAGATCATGGGAAAGGAGAGCAGTTAATAAAAGAATTATACATTGTATATAAAGTTTTGGCACTTTTGGCTACCCATACTTAAACCACAGATTTAGACCAAGGTTATCTTAACTTCGCTATCGGAATACGGGCCAATGGGTTTAGTATCATCCGGTTTCCTTGGTTAAAAATTCTATTTGAAGTGAAACTATGATAGATTTGTCAAGTATGAAGCTTTTGCAAGAGTTAATCTCCAAATGAGAAAGAATATCTTCAGGAAAATATTTTTAAGTAAATAAATACACATCATACCAACAGAGAAGAGGTAACATTTCTACATCTCCGGACCTACCAAATCTTATGAATTTGGAGGGGGCATAGAATAATTTTTGAACATGCTGAATAAGTTTTGAGACCATTTCATGAAAGTTTTCGAATTCAACTTGATGATTCCACTACTCAGTCTTGCAGGAAATCTTATTCCTTTACTCTTTTTCAGTAAAATCATTCCTCATTTTCATTCATTAGCGCTGAGAGAGCTGTTTTCTTCAGTTCGAACGAAAGTATAATATAAACATTTTATTCAGCAGTTGCAGGGAAAAAATCAGATCATGCCAATGGTATTTATATGTGATACAGTGCAATACCTTTTGTTTCAGATCTTGTCTACATTGGACAAGGAGGTGTTCCAGATGGCATTAACGCTGTACAACCATGCTACAGTAGGAGACCAGTATTCAAACATGGGAGCTGTGGATATGAGAGTAGCATTGAAGGTTGGATGCATCAGGGCTGTCTTCCTCAACAAGTTTGTCAACAATCTTCTGGTGAGTTTATTTCTTTCTGAGTGTGTATAGGATTTCATTATGGTATAAATCGAGTTAAGCTCATTGAAATTAAAAGTTATCAGAACTTCTACCATTTTTTTTGTTATCTTAATGTAAATTTTAACAAGAGAACACAGTTTGATGTTAATTTCAAATCAGATATAAGTCTTGAGTTATCAATTTCTTTGTCCTGGAATCATACATTATATCCTTACAGTTATTGCATTTTGATGTGAGCTTTTTTCATCTTCATTTGGTAGGCAGAGTAGACGAGCTCCTCAGATTGAGCCTAATTGTATTCATAATATTTTGGGGTTAGAGCTTCATAGACATGCCCAATCTTTTTTAATACAGAACCATATCTGTATATTATTATCTTTTCTTGCCAGGGCTTTGTTGATAACTTCAACCGTGCCAAGGCACTAGCAGCAGAGGCTGGGGCCAATGCAGCAAATGCAGCCCAGCAAGCTGCTGAAGACATCAATGCTAAGGCCACACGTATTGCTCTGGACATTGTGGTCAAGGCTCCTGTCATCGTCATTCCAAGTAACTCTACATCAGAGACGGGACTTGTGGCTGATCTGGGCCAGCTCAGCGTGAAGAACTCTTTCAGCGTTGTACCAGGGTCTGAGACTCTAGAGAATCCAGCTGTTATAGATTCCATGCATGTGGCTTTGGAATCCATACAGCTATCTAGGTAAGTGTTTTGTGGAAGATTTCCTTCAGGATTCTACCAGGGTATGAGATAATTTAGCCATCATAGATTCCATGCATGTGGCATTAGCATCCATCTAGGTTAGTCATTGACATTGACACTTACTTTCAGAATTGTATGAAGGTTTGAAAATTCAGCTGCCATTGATTTTTAAGAATGTGGCTTTGGAGTCCATACTTAATATTCACATTTGTAGGGGTGTACACAACACTAATTTTTGAAATGTAAATGATAATGCAAAATTAGTACTGAGGTCATTTTCCTTTAGGATGTTATTATGTGAGCAACTAAACAATTCTCTTGAGCATTGAAACAATCTTATTTTAAACGGTGCCACAAAAGTATAATGAATGGTAACTTAATTGAATTAAGTGATGTTATGACTTGTAAGAAGCATATTTATATAAATTTGGGAAGTAATGTTTCAGAATTAATATTTCCTTCCGCATTACTTATATTTCAGATCTATTATCCAGAAAGAGGCTGTGAAATCTGATGTGTTGATCCTGCACCCCATGTGCTTACATGTGAACTTGGCTAGGAACCTCTCAGCAGCTTGGTATCATGGTGCTCCAGCCATTGCTGTCTCAGGCAAACTTGATGCTATTCAGGTAAAAAGAAAATCACCATTTTTATGAACTATTTTAGGATTAGGATGTCAAACTAGGTGTTATTTAAAATTGATATGATGTACTGCTAATTTGATTTATTTCATTATGTCAACATTTTATCTATAAATGGATGATATGGATGATAATGTTGAAATATTCATTAAAGTAAAGAAAAATCTCTGAAAAAAAACTTTTTAATTGAAGAGAGTTAAGAAGCCTAACCGAATTTATTTAGTTCTGTGCATTTATTTCTTGAAAGTACTGTATACTGTAAACAATTTGTAAAGTTAAGCAACATATTGTCCTCCTTAGATCTCAATGGGGACTGATGATTTTGGCATTGTGATGTCGGTTTTAAATGAGAATCTTCAGGAAGGTCAAGTAGAGAGCAAGCCAGCTCCCAAGGCTGTACAGGCAGCAGGGGATGCCCCTACAGCTGAGGGTGGGGCAGCAGAGGCCGGTGCTGCACAGGAAGGCACCAAGACAGAAACAACTGCAGGTTAGTGATGATAGAGAGTCTAAGTTTTAAAAGTTTAGCTCCAGTTTAACAGATGTTCACCAATTTTTCTTGAAGGTGTCCACCTTCAACCTGTTCTCTTATTCTTAATCTCAATTTGCATCATTAGGTTCACCTCCGAAAATGGCCTATAAGTATCATAGGTCATGATTGTATTTTTCAAACAACAACACTTGATTTATTTCAGCCTTTTGTATTTCACACTCTCTTGAGACTAGATTGATATTTCATAAGTATTTCAGATTGCTTTGATAGGCTTTTCCCTTTTATTTACTCATGAAAATAGTTTAGATCGTCTTCAGAATAATTTTTCTGACATTTTTAATTTGGGGTAACTATTCTAGCTCACACTTGATACACATTCACTTTTTTCTTTTTAATTCATTATTTTGTTTTATCCTTACAGAGGTAACAGCAGGCAGCAAGGCCGAGGAAGAGAAACCAGCCGAGGAGCCATGGGTTCAGGTCAAGGCTGATTTTGAGATGGAAAAGATTGGTGTCTCACTATACACAGGAACACATGACCTTGTAAGTCAACTCCAACTTGATATTGAGTAATTGGAGCCTATTGGGTCGACATGCTTTACTTTCAGTGTTCTGTTCTCTGGTAATTTATTGTGTCTGCAAAAAAAAATGTGTGTGTGTGAATGACTTTGTTCTCTGATCAGCTGTAATTTATGAGATTTGCTTTAAGCAAGGAATGTTTGAATTAAACATTGTTCCTTCTCCTCTTCACAGACTATACTAGATGGGCGACAGGAGAGGCAATCCAAGAACACCCTAGGTCACTTTGCTGTATGTCGTTTGATTGTTGGAGCTACTGTATGGTCTGACCAGGCAGTGGAAGCTAAGGCTAAGCTTGGAGATATCCTTCTGAATGATGTGAGATCAGACAATGCTAATGCCATCACAAGGTGAGTTGATTATGGAAGAGACTAAGCTTGAATATATCCCTTGGTGCTAATGACTTTTGAAGTGAAATGCAGACTTTGCTACCTTTTCACTTGAATGTAGTATAAAAACAGTTGCTTAGTTTAAAGGGGAACTACACTCAGAGATTAAATTGCTATCATTAAATGAAGAAAAATAAGATGAACAAACTGAAAATTTGAGCAAAATCGGATAATCCATTAAAAAATTATGAATTTTCAAAGTTTTGATTTACACCCCTCATGGGCTCCTTAAATTGGCAAAAGCACAGGCACAAAATGGCTGCCAACATGGAGAACTCTCCATTCGCTTTGTACACAAAATTTCACATTTTCCTCTTTTTCCAGAAAAGTAGACAAAATTTTGTTTCTTCGGTTAAATATATTAAAGCTACATAAATTCTGCAAGCATTCCAGAAAGAACGGGGCTGATTCCTCATTTGAAATATGATATTGATGCATTTTCAATAAATTTATATACAAAGTGAATGAGGAGTTATCCATGTATGACATCACAGATTATGCTAATTAGCTATACGCATGCCATTTCAAGGATGCCCAGCACAGGTGGAAATAATAACTATGAAAATCCATAACTTTTGAACCGATTATCCAATTTTGCTCAATTTTTCAGTTTGTTCATCTGATTTTTCTTCATTTACTAACAGTACATTATTGTCTGGGTGTAATTCCCCTTTAAGAATAGTTGAGATTTGAATTAAGATTATGCAATCTGAAGGAAAATCATAATTTAAGCATCTTTATCATTCTATGACATGTAAACTTTGTATGCCCACATATATAACCTCTTGTCTTCTTTGTATTTTATTGCAGAATGATTTACAGATATGGCGATACTGATGAGAACATTGTAGATGTAGACTTCAAGATGTCCGCAAAGAAAGCTATCAACCGTAAGTTGTGTGTATTGAATTTCCTTTGTTATTTACCAAAACTGATACGACATATTTATGTCATGAATAGTGTAATGATTGTCTGTGCCCTTTTTAATATAATCAAGATGATGATACCGGATATCTGCTAAAATTTGTATATCTCAGAATAATTGAATGAATTTCAAATCTGATTTTCAATGGCCCTAAAATTATTAAAGTAGTATTTTTGCAGTCATGATTTTGATAATTTGATAACTTCAGAGATTTTACATTTGTTCTTAATTTTTGAATTTTGCTTTGAATACTTCTCATCCAGAACATATTGATTGTAAAAAACATATTCCTAATGAACCCAGCAAATTCTTACATTTATGTTTAAAGTGGATGCTATCCTCCGCAATCTGCGTGCGTGCATCTGTACCGAGTTCTTGATGACATGTGCTGAGATCTTCACCAAAGCTCTCCAATCAAATGCTTCTGCTCAAGGATCTAAGTCCAGCACCAGTGTGACCTCCAAGCCTTCCAGTACCAGCCAAGCCTCCTCTGCTCCATCCTCTCCAGCTGAAGAGGGTGCCAAGAATGATATGCAGATCAAGGCTGTTCTACAGAGCCCTGAGATCATCCTAGTAGCGGACTCTAGCTCGATGGACACCAATGCACTCATCCTTCAGGTATGTATTCTTGTGGAAGGCAAACCTCTATTGCTGTACCTCCTGAAGAACTTGTTGAGGAGGGTACCAAGAAATGAAATTAACTGAACTGATATCTGATGTCTTAGGAATGATATGCAAATCAAGGCTGTTCTACAGAGACCAAAGATCATCCTGGTGGCTGACTCCAGCTCAGTGGACACCAATGCACTCATCCTTCAAGTACAATGTGAAATATATCAAAGTCCATTAAGGTGTAACTAGATTTATGATGCAGCATGGGCCTTATTCAATAATTGTGTCTGCCTTTGTTGTGTTTTGAAAATCAAACCTCAAATGAAATGGTCCTCTTCCTTCACCCTCCAATGATATTTTTTTTCTCTCTGTCTTTTAGACATCAGGAGAAGTGAATCTCATCCAAAGAGATGGTACAATGAAGATGACTGGAGGATTGCCGGTTCTAAGGATTGATGCTTGTCCATTCAAAGAGGAACTCAGGAAAGGAAGAACTAGCAAGGTAAATTGAAATCAATCATCATTCCTTCAATATAGTGAGGAATTTATCAAAGCAAATAAAGAAATTGAACAGCAATATAAAGAATTTGGTTTTGTAATGATAGATTTTTAAAATAGATCTCTAGCAAAAGTTTGTGTTTTTCACACTTTAAAGCCAATTCATCATCATGTGTACTGTATGATTGATAAATGATCTTTAGTTTGCAAAGTCAGGCTGCAAAAGTTTTGGGTTTACAATGTTTATAACAAATGCAATTCAATCATTGATAACAATTTTAAATCATGAATGCTTTGTTACATTATATTTTACTGTGATACAGGTTCTTGTGCCATGTAACATTGACTTCCATTTGAGTTCACCCGAAGGACAAGGGCAGAGGATCTCAGTTGACCTACCAGAGCTTGTACTCAATGT
>BQKZ01000001.1:54588-72023 GCA_036244855.1 Temnopleurus reevesii
TCAAACTCTTTCCCCTTCAAAGGTATGTGTGCCCAGTCATTTTGAGGATTTTTTTTTTCTTATTTAGATTGAGAAGAATGTTTTGTATTCTTTTAAGATATAATTCTTGAAGTTGTTTCCTTTTTGTAGATGGAATAAATCTGGTTTAAAACAATTGTTGGTTTCAACTTAATTGTTGGTGTACTTGATTATAAGAGTGATCCAATGAATGTGCCTTCATAGAAAACAATTAAGCCATATCCATACTGTCTTGTAATCAGACCTAATTCTTTTGAAAAGTATAATTGTATATATGGTTCTTGGTTGGAATTAGTCATATTGTCTCACACCCAGGGAATATTTTGAGTGATATATAATTCTTATGTACTGTTTGCAGGCTGAAGGAGAGGAGGAGAAAAAGAAAGCTGTTGATATGACAGATGTATGGGATGTGAAATCTCTCAAAACAAGTGATTTCTGGTTCCTGGAAGAAGAGAAAGGTGAGTATCTGGTCATTTACAATGTTAAAACTTTTTCAAAGTTAAACTATTGAATGAAAAGGGCATGTTAGTTCAATGCTAAATGAGATAAACCAAGAAACAAAGCCATATAAAACAGTACTGAAAGTGTAAAGATTTTCATTGTTGTTCAGGCATTCTTTTTTTTATTTTCTGAAGTGAACCTTTTGAATATTATATAGATGCATATTTGGATGACTTTAGTGAGGTATTCTCTCGATACCCATGTTATCCCATCTCCACTCTCTCTTGTTCCTCCTCAAAAACTGGTGCCAAACTTCAAGTCCATGGTGATGAGGAATTTGTATCCTAGTGAATGACACTTCCTCGGCATAATCCATGCTCTTTCCTTTCCTTTTCTGATCTGTAGATGTAGATATAGATGACATGAGCCAGATAGTTCCTCCGGTCCCAGTGGTGCCCCCTCCTCAGCAGGTGGAAGAGCTTGTAGCAAACATCAAGACCATTGTAGTGAAGATTGAGGCTGCCAGTGGACGACGCTTTGTTCCTATGCTCATCCTAGAAGCTAGCATGCATGCCATCGTCAAGGATTGGTCATCTAGGGTGAGTAGCAGGTCTTGAGAAATAGGAATGTATTATCTGAATCCTTGTTGAGAGGTGGTTACCATTTTTCAAGTGGGTGTTTGGTATGTGTGTGTGTGCCCATGGTGTACTAATTTGCAAATCTATGTATGTGATAACCCAACTCTTTATATTCAACAATAAATCAATAATTAAAAAAATATCTCCCAACGGCTTAATGTAGACCTTATAATTGGTGTTGTCATGTTGTCTATTTATTCAGTCAACATAATTTTAAACACACTTTTTCAATGATCTTCTTATTTTATTTGTTCACTACAAACCATACAAGGCCTGTCACTGCTGATTACCAGAATCCTAATGTAATTTAAAAAATTATATCTCTTTGCTGCACTAACTTTTACACATATTTGTATTTTCCTCATTGGCCTGATGCATATTTTTCTTGTATAAATTCTGTAATTTCTGAAAAGTCATTATTATCTTCTTGCCTTTTTTTTCATTTAGCTATACGTTGAGAGTCACATGAAAGTAGAAGTATCAACGTACAATGAGAAGGTAGCAGCATGGGAACCATTGATTGAATCCATTGAACAGCCCAATGAGAAATACATCCCTTGGAGTCTATCTGTCTGTGTAAGTATCCTGCAACACACCTTCATGTTGATATCTCAATTATGCAGTTTGATTGATATCAATCTATTCATCTCCGCAATAGAAGGTTCTACAATTACTTTTGTAGTATTTCTGTCAAAGAATGTTTTGATCTTGAAAATAACTTGGCCGAAGACATTTATCAATTTAATAGAAGAAAAGATGAAAACCAGAAGAAAACAATACTTGTTGGATTAATTGCACCTTTACAAACACTACGGCCCCTCCAACATGAAGATCGATATAATTTCTTTTCATCTTGTTGCATGTCATACAGAATGATGTCCTTCTTGATAACGGTTCAACTACGGTTTCCTCGAAGATGAGGATTGTTATAATTTTTACATGGACTGATGTCTTTTTTTTTTTTTTTTAAATCCTGATACAGGTGGTAAAGAATGATGACCTCCTTGATGCAGGATCAACCACAGTCTCATCAGAAGATGATGACGGTGATAATATCACCCTGGCCCCTCCAGCAATGACTGTCACTGTGTCTGCAGAAGAAACACTACAGCTAACAGTCACAAAGACATCACTTGCTCTCTTCAACAAGCTTGGACAGGTAAGACTGAATTCGCTCAAATTTATGTTTACTTAAATATTGGCTTTAACAGTATTGACTAAAGTTTGATTCAAAGCTAAATGATATTTAAATGTGCCCTATCCTTCAGTCTTGTCACTTGTTCTTTTCTATTCTTATTGATGAGCTGCATTTGAAAATGCAAGTTTTTTTATGTTCAAGTACAGTGAAACTGTATTCGATCTGTATGAGGTACATGTATATGTTACAAGTGGTTCCATGACACATGCTCCGGCGGCAATTGCTCCGGCAAAAATCTGACACAGTAAGCCTAATGTCAAACCTAATCCCAAACCTAACCCTAACCCTAACCCTAATCCTAATCTTGACATCATCCTGAATCATAAACCCTATCATAACCCTAACCCTAACCCTACTCCTAGCCAGAAAAATGCACCGGAGCAATTGTCGCCGGAGCAACTGTCGGGTCACCGTTACAAGTAGGTTGAAAACTTCCCTCTCTTCTTCCTTTTGATTTTGCGAAAATATTCAAATTTGAATGACATGTGCCATAAGACCAAGCATCTCTCTCTTTTTTGTAACCCATGTTACAGGTGTTCGGCCAGGCAATGGCCGAGCCAACTACCTCTCTGAAGGATACTGACGTGATTCCAGCATGCACAGTCGTCAACCAAACAGGTCTACCCATCACTGTCAAACCTGGCTCCTATTATGAGGTAAATAAACATTCACAGGGAGATATTGATCCTTTTCTAATGTTGGTTTCAAATTTCGGGGAACAAATTTGCCTAGACTGGTTAGTTTCTAAAAGTGTCAATTCAATATTGAATTTTATTGATATAATAATGTACGATGACCTTTCTTAGGTTATAGATTAGTTCAAGGTATATGAATCCTTTACTTTAGCGTCCAAAGTACAGAAAATAAATAATTAGCTCTGCAAGATACATCAATTACTGCTTGGTAATAGTTAGAGACCAAATTAAGAGTTTAAGAGATACAACATGTATAATTATTAAGTTTCATTCAAACCACAGAGACCCAAGTCAGATGATGCAGTATCCATCAAGCACACAGAGAGTGCTAACTTGGATTTATCAGAGACTGTGCGAAAAAGCAAGAAGATGGCTCTTGTCAACAAGTCACCCATCTCTCCCTCTGATATGGAGCTGTCCATTCAGGTAAGATTTATTTCTCCTATCTTTGTAATACTCTTTGCTTTTTACAATGAACACAGGTTGTTAACAATATCATGGGGAATACATGATGCAACTAAAACTCATTAAATGATAAAGGAAAAATTAGGCATAGATATTGATCAGTTAGCATTGTTTAGTTGTTTTGTATTATTGAATTATGTTACTTGAGATTTTATTGTAAGTGTTTTTCCTTTCCAAAATCAGTCCTCTTGGAATGATCTGGAATTGCCCAAGTAGACTGCACATCCTTTCTTAAAGATACACACTTTTGTCTGTCATTTCCATGTTCAAGGAATCTGAACCTTTGCATGGAGTAGGTTTATTTCTTGCTTTTAGTAACCAACACCTACATCTCCAAAGCACATGACACAATTAACCTCAGAGACTTCTTCTTTACCACTCTGGAGATTCAAGTAATCTTGCTGGTTTAAAAATTTGTCCATAGGTTGAGGGGTATGAAGAGCTGAAGCGTCTGCCCATAGTGCAAGCAGGTAATGTCCTCTACAACCTGCAACCACTCAAGAAGAACTCCGAGACACTCTACTCCATCACTCTAGAGATCAACGCAACCCTTGACATGAGAAAGGTCATTGTAAGGTCTCCACTTCAGGTAGGCATCATCTGATATTTTGATAGAAACTTTCTTCCGACTTTTTTTGTATGATTCGATCTGGATTTTTTTATGTTTTAAAATATTTGTAGTTGATTTTGAAAATTCCAAGCTATTGGCCCAAACATCAAAGCTGTCATGTATAACCACTTTAGGATGTGATTTTAGAGCTTAATCAAATTTATTTGTCACTCTACTTTTCTATATGTGATTAATTTGAAGAGCTTTTATTCAAATGATTGAATGAATTTGGTCAAACCAGTTTAGGAGATTTACATTGTATTTATGAATTTGTGGAGAATAAAATTTTCCTGTAGATATTTTCAAATTATATTTTCACCTTTGTTAAGGTCACAGATCCATTTTCCATGAGAGCTAACATTATTCTACTCTCATTCTATATTGATGTGGAAGAGAGGGCTGAATCTTGGAATCATTGAATGTTAGAAATATATTGCTTTATATCATTTATCTTTACTGCAGATTTACAACCACTTTGACAAGGCTGTTGATATATACACCAGAAAGTCTTCCTATGTTGAGAAACTTGGTGAAATTGAACCCAATGAGAACTTTGTAGTCCCTCTTCATGTAGCACATTCTCAGGAGCTCCTCGTGAAGCCATTGGATGACAGGTAAATTGATTAAACATTCACTGTAAAATATGTCTGGATGATGGAGATATGATGGAATCAATTTTGTTGCAATGAAGAGAAATTAGGTGAGAAAAAAAGGTGGGAGAGTAAAACCCATGATAAATATTTTCTAACTTGTAATGGTAAACTGTCAACTTGTAGTTGTGCAGGATTCTATATAACACTAGTGAAATGATGCACTTGTCATGATTTAGAAGTACAAGCCTATCCTTGTATTATATAACCTTAGTTTGTTTATCTTGTTTGATGAATTTGGCTGTCGTTTATCAAACACTAAAATTTCATGATGTATGTATTTTAGTCATACAGTGACACGACTACAAGTGGAATCTTAAATTGATATTGATTTTTTATTACAAAAGCTGATTATTAATGTTCCAATTAACTTGGTCTTTGATGATTGAATGAAAAGATACCAGTAGTATTAATTTTTATTTTTTAGTCATTTGATGTGTGACCAGCCGATATTGTATGAGAGTCTATGGAAGGATAGGATGACTGGAGGTAAGAAACAAGTTACATTCAGATGCCCTGCCCAGGTTGATGGATACACACCGTTCTTCTTCAATGTAAGTATAGTCATTCTGTATCATCTTTTTGCTCTAGGGGAATATTTATTGTAAATATTTGCAGACAGATTTTGCCAAGTGTGATCATTATGAATTGTACTATTTTGAAAACTTCATAGTTATATCCTAAGAGAATGGAATGCTACTCACCAGAATTTAAATGCCCATTATGTAGGCTTGGTGATTTAGCATTCTGGGTAAACAGGACATGACATCACTTTGTGATTATGAATCCAGGTTAGAGGGAAGGAGAGGCTAGCAAGCCAAAAGGAATGCGCATTTTCCTTTTGGCATAGTAAATTATGTTATCGTATAGAGAAAAGATAATGTTGAAGGTGTTGAGGTTTGTGCTGTTTTGTTTTGATTGAATGTTTTTCATATTTTGTGATGTTTTCTAAAGTTTTGTTTGATACTTTCTTGTTTCCCTTAGGTTCTGATTCAGGAAGATGCATTATTAGATGTGAAAGGGACCTCACTCCATTCTCCCAAGTACAACATACATCTTCATCCTGTCGTAGCTCTCAGGAATCTGCTTCCAATCCCCATCTATTACACACTACAAGTAAGAAATCATTGTATGGCCTTTATTTTCTCAATGTTGCTCATCAAGTTTGTAATTATTTTGCACACTTCTATCCTGTTTATCTCAACTGGGGCTACACAAACTTTGGCATGTGCAAGAAACTTATTGCTGAATAAATTGCTATATGTCTCACGCTAATTTTGTTCCAAATGATATTATTCAAATAGTGAGAGTGCTAAGCCTTATACGGTATGTAAGAGTGAAAAGTTGTTGTGATTTAGATTAATGAGATAATATCCAGACCTCCAAACTATTATGCATCAAGATTGATGAATATGGTCTTTCATAATTCTAAAATATTATTTTGTAGCATTTTATGATTTTTCTCAAATATCTCTGACTGCATTTATCTTTCTTTTGACCAAATCCTTATTTTTATAGAAAGATATAATCTAAATTGTTACAGATTTGTGCCAAACAGAAATTACTATTTACATATCGGACATGACTTAAAAAGATATGGGCAGAGCTCAAACTCAAACCACCGGTTCCTACTTTCAATTCAAATTTCATTTTTATTCATTCAATTTCCTTTATTATCCTTCCAAAGGGAATTCATCGTGCTTGCAAGAGTGATGTATTTTGGTTATGTACAAAATGAATATTTCATACATATTTTTTGTTCATTTTGATTCCCTGTAGGGTTCAGCTGAGGAAGTGAAAATTGAGCCTTGTGAGCAGAGTAAGATGTTCAATGTGGAACTAGCCAAGACTATGATGTTCATCAGGGTATGGATTCAATATCATTTTATAACAATTTATTCAATTTATGAAAAATGTGTATATTGTTTGTTAATGGGGTGTTTTCTCAAGTTTAGCTCCATTTAAGTACTTTCTTTATCTGTCTTAAAACATATCCTGAGTTATATAGTGCTTTAGTAACTTGGATATCATTCAAACAAACAAGAATTTCATGCTGGATCAGACATTAGGGAGAAAAATGAACAACGTGGTTTATTACGCCACAATAGGGCAACAATATGGAGAAATGTAGAACATTTGCAATTCGTTTAACATCAAGTCATGTTTTAATGAAATTAGTAATACAAGTAAAACAATGTCCTACATCAATGATCTTCCTTCAATGCCATGTATCATTGGGCCACACACTGATAAATCGGATCACATTTTTTTCAAAGCAAAGTTTGCCTAAAATCAAGCTTGCATGTAATTTCAATTATCAACTGCAGTGTTTTTTTTCCCTTTATATGTTTATAGAATTGTATATAGACCATCTTTACCTTCTCTGAGACAAGAGTAGAAGACTTATTGCAGATATATCTCATCATAGATATGTTGTTTTGTCCATAGATTGCAGACTATAATGACCTAGAATGGCGAGGTGAGATGACGCTACGAACCACCCTCCAAGAGTACTCTCAGCTTGGGTTCAGAGGACCTAATAACAAGTGGACAGAGGCTGGTGTTTGGTATGATTATAGTCAAGGATTCATTGATATGGCTATGTTTGTACCATACACACTCATCAACAAGACTGGACTACCCATCGCATATAAGGTCAGTCAAAGTGCATAGGAAATTTCAGGGAATATGGGATTTGTTATTGTGAAAGATAATCAAATACAACATTTTGATGCATCCAGTTTGGTACTCAAAACACTTTTCAAAATTGTAAAGTAATAACTCTTGTACCTTCATAAGTTGTTGACTTTTTATTTGTCAAATGTCATTATGCTTGGATGCCTTGAAGAACTACATTCCGGGGAATAGCCCTTCGATTTTGAAAATAATTGTGAGAACAAATGGTATTCTGTGAATTCCAATATGTTTTTAAGATATGGATTCAGGGGAAGAAAGGACAGCTGAAATATAAGAGAAATTTCTTCAGTAAGCTGTATATTTCTTAACATTTTTTGGGGGCTATCTTTGCATTACCTTGCTGTTTTTCTCTGTATGATATAACAGGGCGGAGGAGAGGAACAAATTGAACATCCAGCTGATAGAGAAGGCCCAATCTTCTTTTCATACCCATCCAAAGTCTTCAGCCCTGGAAAGAACAAGGTAACGATGATCAACACACCAACAGAAATAAATTCTTGATAAAATAATAAGTACAGATGTGCATGAAGTTAGACTTAAGTATGTAATGAAATGTAGTCTGGAAACTGAAGAATGTGTCATGGAATAAAGTGTTGTTACTGGACTTGATGTTATTTCTTCAGGAGAGCCTGTTTTGAGTTAAATTCAGATTCGAATGATCTTCAATATTTTAGAAATATGGATACAGCAAGAAACTAATGAATGATTTTGTATAGAAATATACTTCATAAGGCATTGCAGAAAGCTGCTTCCAATATTACACACATTGGTTGGTTAACACCCATTGCTATACCAACCAATGTGTTGGCTCAATCAGTAAAGTATCTGCCCCATGATTGGGAGGTTGTGTTCGCCATATCATACCAGAAGATAGGAGCTGATTTGTTTTGCATAAAATATTTAAAAGGATAAAGTAATCTTGAACTGGTGCTGCTCAGCGGCTGCCATGCTTGTCTAAATGGGCAAAACAATTTCAATCTCAGTTACAAGAATTTGAAGTGAAATTCATAAAAACATTTACCAGTGTATGCTTTTGTCCACATATATCAAGTTGAAGGTCAAAGAATCTCAATGGCCAGATAGGTTTCCACTCGACATGGTGGGAAGTTTTCGCTTCATTTCATTCTGTTGTTACCAGTTGCTATGACAACATCATTCTGTGTAATAATCTATTTCTAATATTCTTGTCATGTAGATCCAGTTGAAAGTTGGAGAATCTCAATGGTCAGATAAGTTCTCACTGGACACAGTGGGAAGTTCTGGCTTCATCTCATGTAAGATGTCAAATAAAGAATACGAGGTAAGTTCCTTTCATTTCAAGCTCTCATCTAAAAATGAGGAAATTCAACATTTGTGACACATTTATTTCATAACCATGACTTTATATATCAAATGTGTTCAAGCAAAATTCATTGTGATCAAAGTGATTTATTTGTCCAATAAGGATGTTTGGTTCATTTCATGCAAAAATGTTAAGTGGAAATAATGAGCACTGTCATTAATTGTGCAAAATTTACACATACTTTTAATACATCCATGTTAATATGTCATGAACAAAAGGCAGTGTTGAATATTGTGACCATTCAAAATCCTGTGTCGTGATGAGCAAGTTATAGCTGTTTTCCATTTGTTATATTGTCATCATTTATTCATATTGTATTGATATATTGTACTAGCCACTTGACATTTATACAGCATTTCTTTGTCAAAATAGTTCATCTTGTGTCACTTCTATCATGTTAGGATACAAGTATTCTTTATAGTTGATACCACAAATCTATATATGATATACAATTGAGTCACAGTCCCCTCACCATTTTAGGTGCCCATGTGTTTTTTAAATTTATTTTCTTATACAGGGAATTGTGCTTTATGTTAGACAGATTCCCAATATACATATGAATGCATGAGCCTATATTCATCGTATGAATAGAAAGACAAAACTATTTACACAATACCTTTATAAAATATATTGTAAAGAGTTCATGAGGACAGGCTTCTGACGGATTACGAACTGAATGAGATTCTATATTATTTCTATTTCAGACAATGTGGTTATAGTTTGTTTTTGCCTTTATTATGACTCTATAGGTTTTAGGGCTGATGCTTGTAAGTAGTGTAGACTTGTACAAATGTTTGGAATACTGTTGCACTTGAGCAATTTTCTACATTCTATCAAATATTTCATATATTTGTTCAATATCTGACTTTTGTTATGGTGTTAGAAATGAGATCTTTCATTCTCACAAAAATACCAATGCCTTGGTGCTAAAAGTTTTATATTACTTTTGATGCAAAATGTTATGTTTTCAAGAGCACTGATTTTTTTTTTAAATTAAGGACACTAATGATTTGTAATGGATGTCACAAAACAAGAAGTGTACACAGATAGCCATCATGTGACTTTCATTTACATAATCATCCACAGCAAAAGTCAGTATGTAATTCACCTTGTTTACTGGCAGTTTATAGTTTATTTTTCAAATTAACAATGTTTATTCATTCTTACAACTTAATGTAAGATTTAATTTTTAAGGTACTCTGTGCAAGGTCTTTTTTATTGACAAAACTGACAGTTTAATTCATGTTTTACTCCCCCTCCCCCAATCATACTTTTTTGTGTTTATTAATGAAAAAATATATATACAATTTTTTATTTCCCATGTTAATCTAATTCACTGTTCGACTCCTATCTCATATTTTAAAAAATACATAACAATGCATGAAAACACTGCATAGTTTTAATATTATCAATGAAATATGAAAATCAAGAATTTGAGTATTTTTACGAAAAACACTACTTTTTGTATAGAGATGTGAAGCATACTTGGTTGATATATTTGCAAAAGTTGATTGATTTTTCTACTGCACAAAAGTAAATTACATTTTCTGTGCACATCTGCTTTTCTAAATGTTTTTCTCAAAAGTGCTTCTGTTTTTGTTACAATCATCATTTTAAGCACAGATTAAATATAAATAGGTCAAACATTCAAAAGTCATAATTCATTAAAAAGGAAAATATTTTAAAAAAGTTTTAACACTATTAGTTTTTTGTGATAGATGACCGGTAATGAATGAAAAAAAGGTCTTTTGGTGAATCTGATGTGCTTTAATCAATTCCTGTTCGAATTATTATTTGAAGAATGGTACTGTTAAATAGATCTGTTATCAATTTCTATATCAATTATGCTGGAAAATGTTTTAAATATTCTGAATCTGCTGAAGTATTGGAAATGGCCACTTTCCATTGGCAAGTAGTAGACTTTAATACTAATAATCTTTAATTTGTGAGAATTGGAAAAAAATTCTTCTATTGTTTGAATAATAATTAATTTCTGTGACAAAATAGATATAGCACAATGCATGCTTTTCACAAATTTAATGTGGTTGAAACAATGTTATCATTTGATACTGACAACATGTATTTAGACTAAGAGGGTGTTGTTCAAGATCAACTGCAAAGCAACTGCAACTTGGCACATTGTAACATGCATTTTCATTCAGGCATGGTATGCGCATTTAATAAGACTTGCATAAAACAATGATTTTGATTGGCGCGTTCTGATCAACTGCAAATTGTAATCAATTGCAACTTTTGAATAACACCCCTAAATCTGCTATTGAGTATGTTAAACAGGATTATTATGTCTGTTTTAAATTAGGATTATTAACATTATTCAAGTATGATTCAATGTTTGTTGCATTTAATACTGCTTTTTGTTGCAATCTGTTTTATATGATTTTATTTAATCAAATGTATTTTAGAACCATATTCAGAGCTGCAAACCAAACATTGTAATTCTTTGTCTAAATTTTGATTGGACAAGAAATACCAAACTCAACATGCATCAATCCGTTGACCTGGAAACCATTCATTATTCACTTTTTTTTTCAATTGAAAATAAGATGAATATGCCATACAATTTGGCAGGTGTGTCATTGTGGACCAAAATAATTTGTTCTTGTAAATGAGGGTTATGAATAGATAATGCCAGTACAAATTAGAATTTCCATGGAGACAGGTACAATTGAAACAGGTGTGATGATGTTCTGTGTTCATAGACATCTATATATTCTAGTCCAAGTTGAAGATGCAAATGAGGATGAAAAAAAGTAAGGAATACAATTTTTGGTTGGCAAGTCTGCATATTCCACTGTATGGTTAGACAAAACAGAACAAACTTGTACTTGTTGCATTATGCGACGAATTGATTGATTGATTTACAATTCATCCATGCTCTGATAAGTTTGAAATTTAGGTTTCAAATCAGGAAACATTAAAAAAATCAAAATTTACTTGTAATATATTTCATACTTTTTATTGTAAGAAATATAATTCACCAGGAATGTAGTCGTCAAGTGATTTCTTACCATTTATCCGAGAGTATCTCCATAAATTCAAAGTACATAAGTTAAAGTAGTAAGATTTTAAACAAACCAAAATATTTGGAATCAGTTAATTGTGTCTGTTTTGTGTAGTTGTTAGCATTTTTTGTGCTATGTTATTCATGAATACATTTAGGCATCTATATGTCCATGCTTTGTCATTTCATGTTCACATAAATGTGTTCTTCATCCATTTTCCTCACCATTTTTTTCCAAACAGGCACAAGGAAGTGGAATACAACGACCAAAAAAATACAATGTAATCTTTTGCTTCATATTCATGGCTTTCATTCAACATGCATGCTTCACTGTGTTATCCACTATTATTGCAGTGTGACTAATTTGTTACTATGATTGTGCAAGAAATATATTAAGACGCACAACTCTGACCAACTTGAAGGGGAAAATTGGCTTTTCTATTATTGCAGACTGTTTACCTTTGGAAAATGTATCTTTCCTTTCTAGTTGAGGATGAATCATCAGAGGTTTGGAGATTAATTAAATCTGAAAGAGAACAATATTAACTGCATGGGGTCTTTTCTTTTCTTGTCCAAGCTTTATGTTTTTTGTTGTAAATATAAATAACAAATTCTGTTTTTTCTCTTTCTTTACTTCTTTTGGGGCTATGATAAATACATCTTTGTTTTATACTACTCTTCCTGTGTTCTTTTCTGTGTTAAGAGTGCTATGAGCCTTTATGGTGCCCCTTTGCTACACTAATAACTGCATTTGAAGATTAAAGCTTTATCTTACAATTCAATCAAGTTTTGCAGCAGAATTTGAATTGGCCAATTCATTCCAATTTTCTTTGCTGAAGATGTGAAATAGATTACTTGTTACCATGAGGCATCAAGTGTGTTGCATAACATTTGCTTTTAACACCTCATGGCGATCATCGGGCAGGTAGTAATATGGTTGTTACTCCAAGAGAAATAAATTGCTCGTCATAGCTGCAAAGTAAATAAAATTAGGTTACTGACTGATGAAGTAGGTTTGTAATATCTGTAACAAAGCAAGCAAGTTGTTGGAATGATGAATTGCATGTTATGCAAAATAAAGGCCCCGGTCACATAAGACCCTGGAAGCAACCCAATTCAACATGACTCTGTTAATTCACAGTTAACTGCCTCCGAACAAAGAGTTGTGTTGAATAGTGTTGCTTCCTGGGTCCTATGTGACAAGGGCCTAAAAGTATTTTTGGGAGAGAAATTTATATTGATAAATGGGCGATGAGATGTTGGTCACCAAATGTATGAAAAATACTCAATGTCTATTGCCTTGCCTTACTAACAAAAATTTGCTAAACTAGTGGTGTATATCCAACTTTTTAAATTGAGCATAATGGCTTCTTGTGTATGGTCAAGCAAGGAGATAAGATTATGAATTGAATATATGAATTTTTTTAAACATTATCCATGATTGTGTATTGCATTCCTGTGAAATATTCTGTTAACATGGTTTCATTTTAATTTGAAAGCTTTCATCATCTTTGTTCCCATCTGTCCATTTGTCTCTTTTCTTTGATATCTGCTTTCATCATCATTGTACAGTGATTGTTCATATATCTGTGAGGACATGTGTCACGTATGTTTTTGTTTTTATAGATCACATGCATGTTTATATATTTTTTTTATTATTGAAAAAAAAAACACTAAAACAGATGTCATGCCTTGGTGGTTTTTTTTTGGGGGGGGAGGGGTTGACAGAAAACTGTTGGGGAATTGTAATAATAATAAGTAAAAAAAAAAGTGATTTCATTATGCTGATGATGATAAAAACTAACACGGCTTGCTGTTGCCTAAATCGTTGCACCATGTTATTTACTTTGCCTACTATATTTTCACTCTCCTGAAGTAACTACATTTTTTAAAGTGTTACTTTATAAGTTTTTTTTTATAATAGATGACATAGAATACTAAATAATAAAATGCTGACAGATATTTTAGTGATTAAGGGTCAGAAACATTATAGATTCAATTTTCAGTTCCATTTACTAGAAAGTTTTCATAGCAGACTCAATACTCAATGAAATTTCCTGAGGAGGTTTTAGTTATATGATCAGGAGTTAAAATGAAAGTTTGAGCCACATAATTTTTCAAAGTTGTTCTGGGCCTTGAGTTCTATAAACAGTCTTTACAAGCTTGAAAATAACACAATATTTTGGATGATCTACCAACTTTCCTGTCTGACCAGAAAGCCTGGCAGAGCATTGTTGATTCATTCTTGGATGCGTCTGATTCATAGTCGCGTAGAAGATAACAAGTTCAAAGAAAAATGAAGGCTTTGTATGTAAGTGAATGAAAATTTCTCTGCTAATTCTGTTTCACCATTTTGTTTTGTTGAATGGTTATAGATCAGTGTCCAGATACAGCTGAGCAACTTGGGTTTCTCCAAGGTGGTCATGTTCACCCCTCGATATCTACTGGTCAACCAAACCAACTATGATATCTGCTGTGCGGAACCAAAGGGGACCTTCCAAGATGTAGCTGTTGGGCAGGTAAGTGGTTCAAGCCTCAATCAGTGTAATGTGTGATTTTCATTTTCAACCTACGATATCTACCAGTCAACCAAACCAACTATGATATCTGCTGTGCTGAACCAAAGGGGACCTTCCAAGATGTAGCTGTTGGGCAGGTAAGTGGTTCAAGCCTCAATCAGTGTAATGTATGGTGGTTATGTTCACCTCTCGATATCTACTGGTCAACCAGACAAGTTATGATATCTGTTGTGCGATACTAAAATGGACCTTCCAAGACGTGGCTGTTTGACAGAGTAGTGTAAAGGGGTAATGTTTGCCCATCAGTATCAAGTGGTAAATCTTAGAGTCCATTCTGCTCTAAGGTTGTGAGGTATGGGCATGAACCATAACTTTGAGAAAAAGTCACTTAATGGATAGTACACAAGAATACTCAGGGCAATGTAAAGCATAAGATGTTCTTTCATTAGAGTATATGACCATTTCAATTATGAATCATCATCTTCTCCACACCCCCCCCCCCCCCCCCCCNTATTCGCCTCTCATTTTCTTCTTCCTGTACTTGTTTCTTCCACCTGCTACCCCCCCCCCCCCCCCCCCCCCACCCCCTCACTCTTCCCCTTCCTGTCTCATTTTCTCTCTTTGTGCAGTGTGTACCTTTTTGGCCAGTAGACAAGAAAGTGAATGACAAGCTTGTAGTGATGAAGAAAGGAGGATCAGAGACATCTCTTCCATTTGACTTCACAGAACCACAAACAACTGTGCTCAGACTACCAGAGGTAAGTTAAACGCAATGTGATTATTATCTCAATTTCCATACCATGTCTATCAGGGAATTTTCCTTTTCTATAAATCAAAACTTAGTTACAGATTTTTTGGGGAAAAGGTGAAGATTAACTAAGAAAAGTATCACTGGAATATGGTAACGTGATTACAATAAAGGATATGCAAAAATCAGAGATTTATGGTGTGGTACAAATAACTTTTCAAGTGTGTAGATACTGGGAAAGAAAACAGATATTGAAGTTTATAAGTAATCAACTCTCGAAATTCTGATTCTTCATAAATAGATTCAGTATGTTTCAATTACAATTTCTTGCAAAATATATGTGATGCACATGCATCTGAATCTAAAATATTTTCCTAAAACTTGTTCCTCAAAGTAAATACATCTTATTTCAATTTTTGGCCATTCTTAGTCATGGAAATAAATGAAAATCTTGAGTTTTATTATTCATATTTGAAAACAATTTTGTAATTTTGTTTTGTCTCCAAGGTTGGTGGGATCATAGTTGAAAGCCAGGTAACTGAGACGGCTACAGTGATTGCTTTCAGATCGTTTGCTGTAGGTCACTTCACTACTCAACTCGTCAACCATACCAAAGATGTTCCCATCACATTCACACAGTTGTGAGTATCTTTTTTTTAAATCAAATCAGACATAATTTACAGCAGAATATCCATGGTATACCTCAGGCTTTGTAACATGTTAAGTGTTATTAGTGTGTGTGCTAATAAAGGCATGGGGGAAGAGTTGTTGCGATCAAATGCAAGACGTTTGTGGTACAGATTATAAAAGATTTGGGTTGTTGATGAAAGAAAGGGCAAACATTTAAGCAAATACTGAATTATATATTTCAATGACGTATGTACCACAGTTTGATAAAATGGTAAGCAAATTGTACTTGAATATGGTATTATTTTTAATTCTAATTTTTCTGATACTATGTCATACTTAAATTTTTACCATGGGTTTGCTGTTGATACATCTCTGATACAATTTAAAAAGAATGGAAAAAGAAAGGTGTAGAAATGTATTTGAAATACACATTAATTTAACAGCATATTATTCAAGAAAAGAAAAAATATGCCAAATGAAAATATCAGGATTTTCATGAATTCTATGTGTCCTCTCTCTGGCATCCATTCATCTCGAGAGACAATGGTGTAGCGCAAGTAAAACATACATTTGAATCAATATCATGCTTGACGATTATTTGCACACAAACAATGGTAGTAGTCGCTCAGTAACTGATTTTGCTTTCCTCTTTGCACGCTTTTCAGTCAGATTTTCGTTTCTTGATCGTTCTTATCTCTCATGCTTTAATATGCCTTGTTTGCCAAACAGTGGAGTTGAAGACAAGATGTTCATGGCTCCAGGAGAGACCTCACTGTACACATGGCAGAACCCTACAGGCAAGAGACAACTGGTCTGGACGGTAGATGGCAAAGACAACAAGAATGAACTCAATAAGGTAAATCAATATCACAGGGATGTGTCCTGAAGATTCATTCTTATTGTTACATTCCAACCTCGTTGCATGCTCTAAGAGTGATGTTTCATAGAAATATGACTGGAAGGAATTCACAGATGCGTACCGATTAAAAAGGGTTTTAATTCTGATCAACTATACATGTAGACTGGATAAAATGAAGCATCTGACCATTGGTATTATTTACTTGTCAGAGTCAGTTGAATATTGTTCCTGGAAAGTATCCAAGTTTTTATTAATTAGATGGGGAATCAATTTCACTTGCTTGGATATGTAATAATTGAACAAAAGTTGTATATGAAAGGTGTTTCTTGTTTTTCTTGTGTTTCTTGCATACATGTCCATTGCAAAGCAGGTGTAAATATATGATCGTTAACTATGATACTTATCACCCATATGTCTTTGTATTCAATAACATAATTTATTGAACATCATGTATTTTTCGTATGCTCAATCTTCATTTGTGACAAGTGTTCATTTTTTTAACTGATTAACTGCCCAGAGTGCCACTGATTGTGCCATTTCAGTAAGTTGATATTTGTAACAAAGAGCTCTTTTAAAATCACATTGTACCGCCATTGGAAAAATGTCATCTGCTCTTCCCCTCCAGCACCTCCCCACTCCCACTTTGTCTCTCTCTCTGTCTCTTACTCTCACACACTTCCTGCTCCCCTCTACCTCTATTTATCTTTTCTCTCATCTTTTCCACTTTTACGGTCTTACTCTATTCTTTTTTTTTTTCGACTACATCTCTCATTTCCTGTAACAGCACTTTTATCTACTTTTGGTATCCACTCCTCCAATTTTTCTGTCTGCCTCTGTCTGGCTGTCTGTTTTTATCTTCTTCTTTTTATTCGCCTCTCATTTTCTTCTTCCTGTACTTGT
>BQKZ01000001.1:83543-106512 GCA_036244855.1 Temnopleurus reevesii
CCCCCCCACGTGTGTGGGTTGCGGGACCAACGCCGGCGAAACCGAACTCGGGAGGGGATCCGAGTGGCATGACCCCAACAGTGCTTAGTGGTGCTCCGTAGGCGCCCTCCCGTCGGACAGTGAAGTCGCAGTGCCGGTGCCAGCGGGCCCGGCACAGGGTTGGGAGACGGGACGTCCGCCTCCCAGATGGTTAGTCGGCAGGGACCCCCCCCACGCGTGTGGGGTGCGGGACCAATGCCGACGAAACCGAACTCGGGATGGGATCCGAGTGGCACGACCCTAACAGTGCTTAGTGGTGCTCCGCAGGCCGGGAGCACCGCTACCCATCGGTTCGGAAGCGGGACGCGGGGCCCCGGAATGGCGCAACGCCATCCAGGGGCCTAGTAGCCCGGCAGACAGCCACGCTCCCTCGTACAAGGGGCATCCGCGGCCGCCTACCGGATATCCGGTTACCCGGATATCCGGATACCCGACCCGACCTGGATATCCGGCCTGGATATCCGGATATCCGGGAAAAACCGGCCCTCGATACCCTGGTTTTCCAGACCCGAGGAGCGCTGGTTACCCTGACCCATGGTGGATAGCGCCCCCGGCGCCGAACGGCCATGGTCATGGCCCGTACCCCGCTCCGGTACTCAGCTCCGGCACTGCCGCCGGCCGCGAGTGACAAGGTACCTCCCCCAGCACCTCCACGGGTTCCCGTCTTCGGGCCGGACAGCGAGGCTAGGGGGATCTACGCGTACCGCATCTAGTCTCGCTATGACTCGAGATCGGTGAGGCAGTGACTTCTGCACACCGAAGAGATCGGGGAAGCTCAGAATGCTCCCCAACAGAGGTTCGTCCGCGCACCCCCGACGAGGCTTATCGCACTAGACTCGTTGGCCTTGCTCCTCCCTACTTGAGAGCCGAACTGGACGTTGCCCGCCCGAGTTGGCGCGGCTTCGGGACAAGGGGAGCTGCGCCAACAGCCCAGCCCCGTCCCCCGGTCCAGGGCGAAGGTGTGGAGCCGCTTTGCGGCCTCCTGGCCAGTGGACGGACCTCGTCCAAACTGCCGCCTTCTCTTGCACCCCTTCCAGTGGCACCTCCGGCTGTAACTCACACAGGGTGTGCCACCCTCGGAAGTCGGTCCCCTCTCACGCGAGGTGACCCGTCTTCTGGGCCCTTGCAAGAACGCCCGCCCCCTCTCCAGGGACAAGCCCTTCCTCAGTTCCCTCCCTTCAGTGACCGTCATCACAGACGCTTCACTTCAGGGAGGGGGCGGTCTGGCGAAGGGACTTACGTTGCGGGGGATTGGTCTCACCTGAGCACCCTTCCCCACATCAACACTCTGGGGTTGATGACGGTTCAGGCCCCCCTGAGTCACTTCAGGATAGCCTGAGAGGTCACCCCGTCCTCATCCTCACGACATGTGAGGGAGGCGGCATACATCAACCGCCAAGGAGGGACGCACTCGTGGAGACTGAATCGGTTAGCGATCCGCCTCTGGGAGCGGTGCCTGACGCGGGGTTCCTCCCGTCAGCCACACACCTCCCCGGCCAGGAAGGGCTCACCGCAGACTTCCTACCCGGGGGCAGATCCCTTCCGTCGGTAAGGGCTCTTCACCAGTCTCTCTTCCACTACGCGTAGAGAGATGGGAGGGGCCTTCCGACCTCGACCGGTCGCAAACGAGATCAACCGTCGTTTACCGAGGTACGGTGCCATGACCTGGGATCCGAATGTGATCGCCCACGACGCGTTCCCGATCAGCTGGGGGGGATCTGCGTCCTTACGCCTTCCCTCCCCTCCAATCCGAGCCCGCGTGCCCCCATCAACGGGGAGGACAGAGCTCAGATTCTACTGATCGCCCCTAACTGGCCGGGCAGACCGTGTCGTGAGCTAACCACTCCCGGGCTCCTCTCGGAGGACCCGGACCGTCCTCACCTGACTGCGTGGCCGCGGTCAGGGCGGGATTGGTAGGGCCAAGGTTCTCGGCTAGGGCCCCTTCGCTCCTAACAGAGAGTAGACGAGATTCAACCCTCAAGGTCTACAACTCTCGTCTCACGGCCTTCGACGAGTGGTGTATGGAGAGAGGCTTCCTCCCCAAGGAAGCGCCTTACCCTGTCAGACGGATTTCACAATCCATATTCGACAAGGCTCTCTCCCCACGATCAGAGGCTACCGTTCTGCCAGTGTGGCTAGCCACAATGGGTTGCCGGTCGGTTCTCGAGGTCGGACTCTTTAGAATTAGGCCGCTTCTACGGTCTTTCCTTCTGAAGAGACCGTCGCCCAGATCTCTAGCCCCAACTTGGAGCCGGCCTAAGGTTCTATAAACCTTAGCTCGCCCTCCATCCGAACCCAGGGGTGACGCCCCCTTCTCCACCTGGCCGTGAAGGCGGTGCATCTGATGGCGCAGCTCCGGGTCATAGGGCTATTCACGCCTTGACCACAGCTGCGGGGCACACGAGGTTCGAACCTCGTGGGGTTCGCTAACCCAGAGACCTCCGTAATGCCAAGCATCAATCGCACGTCTCGGGCCCAGTGGAGATATCTCTCAGAGCTCTCCACTTCTCCTCTATCCTAAGGCCAAGGCTTGGTGCCCCGTCAGGGCACTCAAGTGACACTTGTCCCAGTCTCGGCCTCTACGTTCGTACGACAAACCTTTGTCATCACGAAGAGGCCGTCCTCGGCTGCCTCCCCCTCTCCCATCTCTCGGTGGATCGTCGAGGGTATCAAGGCGGCGGGCCCGAAGCCCTAGCTTCGGGGAGAGAGCCTAGAACGCATGATACAAGAGTATCAGGTCGTCAGGGGCCCTCCTCGCGGACGTTCGCACGGAGGACATTATGAAGGCAGCCTCTTGGCGTTCTAAGAACTCCTTCTTTCCTTCTATCGTCGCGACGTCTGCGCGGGTGAAGAGCTTTCGGATCTCGGCGCTAAGTAATCGCAGCGACGAGGCTTCCGAAATCCTCCTAGCCCTCTTCCTCCTCTCGCCTTCTTTTTCCGACCTAGGGTTGTCGGTGCTGGACAGTAACATGACTTAAAGCACAGGTAAGAGAGGGTCATGCGATTATTGAAGTAAATCAGTAAAATTAGCACTAATTTTATTATTTACGAGATAATCGCATGACCCTCTCTTACACCCCCCCACCGGCCCCCAACCTGCGTCCTTAGGATAGCAGTACGGGTTGTGAAGAATGAGTTAAAATGGAGATCTATATATATATATATATATATATATATAGCGCCACCTCGCGGTGGCAGGCGGAGGCAGGAATCGGGGGGCGCGATATAAGGATAGTTTTGTCTTTTGTTAGTTTCGGTCTTAGCATTGTCCTGGGGAACAAAGCAAAGGTAAGAGAGGGTCATGCGACTATCTCGTAAATAATAAGATTAGTGCTAATTTTACTGTTTGTACTCTAATTAATCCTGATTAATATCGGTTCTTGTTGCGAAGTGGCAAAAAAATCTCTCAGGCAAAGCCACATACGGGTACTTTTGCATATTGATGATAAATAGGGAAATTTGTAAATGTATTTTTATTTGTGTGACAGGAGAAAGAAGCACCAAAGGGAAAGGGCCCTCTTGGTAAAGGGTTTGGTCGAGGTCTAGGAAATCTGATCAGAGGCAAGCAAGGGCCTGGCAAGATGGTCCATATCCTAGATAAGAAAACTGCAGAGGTATGTAAAACATGATTCAACTCTAACATACAATGAAATGTATTGATCTGAATTAGAATTAAAATGAAAGACGGAATTAACCCTCAATAGGCGCCTTATTCAACTAGAAGGCTTATATATTTTCCATTTTTACATTTCCACTACTTTGATTGAATGTTTGATATGCTGTACAGAGAATGGTGGAGTTTTCACACAATGGAATTAATTGAAGTGCAATTTGAATTTGTGGAGATCCTTAGGTTTGATGTTTGTAATTTGTAATCAGGGAAATAAATAGGATATCATATAAGTATCAAGTATAAGTTGTATACGGTTATTTTTAGCCCAAAGTCACTGTCTCTAGTCTCTTCACAAGAAATTACAGACTTTGTTTCATGTAATACCTATGTAAACGATATGATTCATAATTTCTCTATTTTATTTTTATTTTTTTTTACCAGGTGTTTATGTCAAAGCTCCATTTTGCCATTGCCAAGGCAACTGATGCCGTATGATGAACAGGCTTAGGTCCACTTTACAGCCTATTATATCATGAAGTATTGTCATAAGTAATTGACTATATAATAGTGTGTTTTGAGGGTACTTTTTAAATAGCCTGGTATGTAGATATCTGTAGTTCTTTCAGGAATATTTTTTTTTTTTTATAGAATAGGAAATTGAAATTTTAGTACTCTGTCTCTGCATACATTGCATAGTTATACAACATATTTATTCGTCAGCTAGAAATTTTGCATGTTACACCAACCAAATACAGGTTCTGTATTGATTCTTACTTGCCATATGATTATGGACAGACTGCAATGTCACATAAATGAGAACCATAAAATGGCAACATGTGATGTTTTTCTTGAAATATGAAAAAAAAAGCATAGAATATGACAGAAATTTTTCAACTAGACAGTTTTAAATCCTTTTGAAGGCTGATATTCACATGTTAACAGTACTATACAACGGTTATGGGATGATCTGATGTAATAAATCTTAAGTAAATGGATTTTTTTTATTCAAAGGCTTGAATTTCATTGATATTATTTGCCAAGCCAGAATGTTGTCTAATCATTTCAAGATTTTAGAGAGAGTTAGTCAAGAATGCCATTAGCATTTGAACCATGAAACTGTTAACCAAAGTGCCCTTTTGTAGGCAAAGCACATCTTTCTCCAAAGTTAGGTTGAGAAAATCTAGATTTGTGATGGAAAAATAATTTTACATTTCCTCACAAAAGTAAACTGTACTGAGGTGAATTTCTTACTGAAAGAAGGAAACAAAAATAACACCTCTGATTAAAAGACAAGGGTTGGAAATATTTTGCCATATGCTTCCATATATTCTGATAATGTGGATGCTTTAATGATGAATAATAACTATAATAATGATACTTATTTCTTATAATGCCCTTTTCCTATTAGGCTTTAAGTATATCAATGGATAATGATATTTTTTTTCTATATTCTTAAAGTTTTACTTACACATTAATTATGTCAGGTATTCAGAAAACAAGCAAAGATTGTATCATTTGATGTGTTAATAAAGTTTAAGTGGGAAATTGGCAAAATCGAAGCGAAGTATCCTTTACATGATACAAATATATACAATTCCATGTAAGTTGTTTTTAAATATTTATATTTGGGAGAATTGTTGGGTTTTTTTTTGGCTATTTTGAATTGTACATGTGATATACTAGTTGAGCTGGGTAAAGGTTTTTGTATATTATAACGCTAAAATAAATATCTAGAGATTTGTGTAGTGCCGAAATCATTAATTGCACAACACTAAAGACACCGGTTTCACCGTTACTACCAGATCTTAATATCAAAGTATTTGGCATTTAATCCCTGACCGTAATGATAGTTCCAATATATTATAAAATATATGTGGTAATTGACTAATTGTAAGGTTATGAAATTAACTGGATTTACTGCTACTTTTCTTTATACACAATGTTACCTTCCTAAAAGTACCTGATATGTACATGTATTTGAATATTAGTGATTTGATATGTTGTGTCATATTTTTGTGTTATTTTGTAAATTTTTGTGAATCTGTGTGAAACTTTGTTTACTGTTTTTATTTTCTGAAATAATGATTAGCTCTTTGCTTTAGGTTTGTTTTATGACTTGGTTTCACAGGAGATATCTCTCTTTGATCTCGGCTAGCATATATTCTTTCTTCCACATCACGAGGCTGTGTAACTGGTCATGTTAATATTCAAATGTATTGAACTGTTTTAGTCACTCGTTTTGAAGCTCAACGAAGGTTATGAACAGGTCTTGCTGATAAATAACTTGTCAAGGCAACCATTAAAAAATGAACATCACACAATGAGCCTCTCAAATTTTTATTAACACATTCCTTATTTATGATTGATGTAATTGTTTTGATTTAGTTATATAATTATTTGTTTTAAGCTGTAAGCTGGCAAATGCAAAAAGTATATTGTGTATATCTGACAGGAAAAATATAGTCCTACCATGGAATTCTTGCAAATGTAATTTAAACAAGTAAGTTTGTTGTGATGTGCAATGTTTTAAACAAATTGCAGTGAATTTTTAACAGGAGAAAGAAATATGTACGTGGATTGGGCAATTATGTACTCTATCCAAAAAGAAAGGTTGGATGGGTTAAAAATTGTTTCCAAAATTAAAAAGACAAAAACGTTTATGAAATCTGCTGTACATGAAAATTTGGGTGTTTGGCTAATTATATTCAAATAATTTGTACCCTTTTTATGTATTTCATTATTGCCATATTTTCCAGCGCCATCTCGTCCAATATGAATTGTTGTTCTAATAATAATACAATTAATAAGTGAGATTTATAGGGCACCATTATCTATTCTTTTGAAATACTCAAGGTGTTAAGAGTATGAGCTATGATTAAATTTAAGTGTCAGAATTTAAAGAAATTATACAAAGCTGAAACAAAGAAATGAATGACTGTCATTAAAACACAGTGTTTAAACAATGTTAAATCCATGAAGATCAATGATCTATCAGATGCACCATATCATTTGGTCCGATCATCAATTCATTGGACTTCATTTGGCGCTTTTTCTAGTTGGTTTTTTATTTGTCATGTGAGACAAAGACCCAATCATTTCAAAACTTTGACAAAAGGATGATGAAATAAAGGCCATTGGACAAGATGGCATTGGAGGAAATGATATATCATATTATATACTATACAGTAGTTTTTATTCGCATGGCAATAAAACAGAGCACCCCCTCAAAATGTGTGTAAAGTTGATTGTAAAGCTACATCAACAGTTGACAGAAGAGCTGATTTTGTTGAAGAAGTTTGCTATCACCATACAGGTTTTTTTTAAAGGAATTGAGGTTTTTGCTTGGATACCAGGGACATGGGGACAGACAATGGTTTTTATTAAGTCCTCTTTTTCTTAAAGAAAATAAAATATTGTATCAAAGAGATTGTAACATATCTGTCACATATGTTTCAAAATTGTCTCCTTTTTTTGTTTTGTCCTCCTTTACCCTTTTACCCCTCTATGAAGACGTCAGTGACTAATTTGGAACACATCAATGCTTTTTATATACACCTGTATCCTCAAAAAATTATATTAACTGGTAGCAGTATAAAGTATGACACAAAGAAGCAAAGTTTTGCTTCAAAATACTTACTGACATCTACATATCTTGTACCACACGAGTCTAATTGGCAAATACTAGTATTATGGATTTAGATTGGTGGGAATGCAACCATGCAAATTTATTCAAATGGATGTGGTTTATGAATCAAGGAACTGTCATTATTACTTTTCTAAATACAGATGTTCAAAAAAGTGAAACATAAAAAAAGGATTTTATTAGCTTTCTGTTTTTCATTTTATCTATATGAAATAAGAATAAAAAGTGAGTTTGATTTGTAATTTTTTTACAGTGGAACCTCATTATAAAGAGGTCTGATACAGCAAGATACCTGTTATAACAAGGTGATTTTGTTGGTCCCAGCTCTTTATAGTTCTTTGTTATGGTCCCAAGAACCACATTATAAAGAGGTTTCACTGTATTCACAAATTATAATAATGAACACCAGCTATCCAAGTCATTCAGAATTTGATTACATTTTCAGATAATATATTATCGAAGTTCATCCTTTATGGCTATAGAATTAAAATCTCAGAATCATCCCAACCTAAAACAAGAAATCTGATTCCTCCCACCCGATCTGCTAGGATTGCCTGTGAACAGGCCTTTGCCTCTAGTACTGTCATGTGAATTGAGAACAAAACTACCCTGTTAATTGAAGAATGGGCAGGATGAATTCTACCTATTGCTTGCATGCAATAAGAAAAAAATAAAAATTGAACTAAAATACTTGTAATCCAGTTTGCATAGATTACTTGTTGCATAAGATTTGCATTTATGAGTAAACTTGCCAATAAGCAAAATTTTATGAAATGAAAAAAGTTCTGGGTTCCATTCTCCTCCCCTTTCTTTTGAGTGGCATAACTTTTGAACAAGTGGAATTTCAGCAATGTAATTTGGCAGGAATATTTCTCAAATACTGTATGTGGTTTGATGTAAAAACCAAAATAATCCAATAAATTACACGAGTGAACATACATCAAATGGGAGAAATCTCACTATGTTGATGAGCAGTTCTCAATATTCCATTGCACCCAAAAACATTCATGTACATGATTGTCATTTTTCTTTCATCAACGTTCTGTTCATGCATGCATAATATAATGGAGCATGCTGATTTTCACAATCAAGCTACATAAATTGACAAACATTACTTATACATCCGGCTACAGGGCACGGCACTCTTCCATTATAAAGCTTTGCCACTCTCGGAAGGGGTGTTACTTTTTTTGTTGTGTTTATCATTTTAGTAAAGCCAAGAGACACTACATGAATTACACAAAGCAATGTTTTATCAATTTTCAAGTGCCAATTCTTCACTTTGTTTTAATTCATTTGAATATTATGTTCAGTGTATCGATGTTCCACTGAAGAAAATGTTTTTTTTGCTATTATCCAGTTTATCTGAAAACACGTACATAAATGGGGTCTGAAGCATTTCCATACCAATATGGCAGCAAGAACTAAATTGAAGGAATACAAATTATATGAAAACATTAACATATTTGTTTTTACCACCATATTGCTACTTTATTTATCTTGCTTCATGAACAGTTACTAAAGCAACAACTCTCACTTTACATCCATAGTGAATTTGCACATAGTTCTACTATGCACTATGTGCTTGAGTATGGTAGACTTCTTGCTGCATCAAAATAACCAGATACAGCTTTATCTCCTAAACCAGTTTTTCCTTTTAATGCGCTCATTTTATATGGGACATACTTGTCTTGAGTAAAGTCATCATACAAATGCAAAATATGACTTCATTAATGTGTTACCAAGGATATGACATGATTATGTCTTCTGAAATTTCATTGCATCTAAATACCATAATACAAAACATCACAAAAAAATTGATCAGGGATGGGAGGGCCAACTTGCTTTACACTTTCATCTTCAATATTTTGGGTACTTTAATTGAAAAGTCACAAAAAGCAACCTATATTCCTGGTACTAGCATTAGGCTCAGCATACACCAATGGAAAATAAGCATGTACAGTTCTAACAAGGAGAGGAAATTCACATTTATCTGCAAATTGCTTTTGGATTACATAAATACATGTATCACAATAACATTGAACAATTCTCTATTGCCTTATCTATCTTGCATACCGGTTAATTGCTCTTCTCTTTTTTTAATGATTATCTTTGCAAAACCTATTTCTTTCAAAAGAAAAGATATCAAATTTCCCTTTTCGCTATGGTACATTTAAAATGTTTGTATAATGATATAAAAATTTACTTTACTTGAAACTTCAGAGTTTGTCAAATTTGAACAATTCATAAAACTGCAATCACCACAAAAGTCTCATGTCAGATTAGCTATAAAAGCATAATTCAATATAATTTTATGTCAATTAGACATTCCAAATTACAAGGATACAAATCAAATTACATCTTAGATTTGATCATTTTCTGATTTTTGTATAGGTCTATGATTATTAGTATTTCAAGATTCTAAATAAATCTTATGTTTGTATAAAATGGGACAAATTACATTCACAGCACATTTGAACACTTACACTGAAGAAATTAATCTACGCACACACGGTTTAATATGTTAATGTCATGCTAATTTCAAGTCACAAATATTTCGTCTTGCAAACTTGGTTTTTGGGATGATTATGGTATGTTGAAATTTCATTGGCAGAATATAAAAATCCATAATTTTTTTAATTAGTGAGTGGTCAGTTCAATATGAAGAAATAGAAAATTTGCAGACAATGGTTTATAAATAAATAACATCAAAATGTTAAGGGCCTAAGTCAAAACATGGTTGATTTCGATGAAGAGTAGGAGCGAGCTTTGCTGAATTCATCCCTCCAACCTTCTACCTCAACTTACGTCCTCAATCTATTGAGTTCCTTTACATGGGTATCCAGCCCACACTAACAATCATGGAATGTGTTCATTACAGCTAACCACTAGAAAGAATAAAGACCAGCATTACCTAGGCACATAAAGGTTTTCACCAAGTAACATCTTCAAACCTGAGCCAGATATGTATTCACATGAACCTTAAAGTAAGCTCCACAATGACATCAAATATTTATAATTGTATCATTTCAACTCTTTATAAATAACAGGAATTTTTCTTATCAATACTGTAAAAATGTTGTACGAAGTGCGAAAGAATCATTTGCTAAGTTCTAATCTGAAAAGGTAGAAGGTTGTCCTCAATTGCAAGAAAAAGCAACATATTTGCCATCTTTCTGTTGCATCTGTGCTAAAGCCTTCATTCACATGCATATTCCTCAAATAAGATCAAAGCTATAAACCTGATCACTGCATTAAAAAGAACTTGTAAATGTAATACTTAAGAACAAATCATTGTGCAAATTTGTCTGTCTTGAAATGTCAAACAGCCATTTAGATTGCAAACTCTTCTTCCTACCCGTTGGTGGTTATGATCTCAATGAATATTTCAATGACACTCTTGTAAAATTCATTTTTCCCTCTTTTTTTTTAATGCTAAAATGCCCAATGTAATTTAGAGGTTTGCACGGAGTATTACAAATTCAGATTTCGGGACAGAGTTGGGAATCAAAATTTTAGCTAAATAGGATATATAAATGCTATGAAGCAATTGATTAAGAGTTTACTGAGCAAATGCGGGATAATTTCTTCCTTCTCTTACAAGACTTCAGGATTATTCTTTATTTACAAAGCAGTTAACACTTCATGGACCAACATCTGTATAATTGTACCTATAATATCCTAATTTTAATGTAAAAATAATTTGATTGAATTGCATGTGTGGATGGAATACAACACACATTTCACTCAAGTGATGAAAGGACAGATAACTAGGATAGATCATTTGTTATGATACAAGCATCCAAACCATTTCACTCACATCTCACAGGGGTAATTCCATTCAACATGCCTTTACTGTATCTCTATCGAGACTACTCCACTCAGTCTAAAATACTCATTATCATACATCCACTATCAGTCAGGGTCTCATCCCCGCTATGATGCTGTTCGTCTGTGTACTCATGCCCTTGGGCGCTGATGACCTTCTTCACGTAACTTCCATGGGTACCGATTTGTTACTAGGAATCTTGTTTATGGCTGGACTATCCTCATGGTTCTCCCTGTGAACAAATGAAACAAGTAAACATCTAAATTTTGACCTAATTTAAAATTGGGTTCAATGTTTACCACCAAAAGTTCTTCATCACATAAACATTTTTGGAATTACCTGTTCGGCTGGCAAATACACGCAGGGCGCTTCATCAGACGATTCATAATGAAGTCTAATAAATTCAAAGGATATTGATCATGACCAATAATAGCAAATTAATTCATTTAATTTCAAAATTATTCCCGAAAACCAGAGACATTAACCAAAAATATATATTATTTTTGCCACTAACTTTTCGTTACTATTCAGAGCATGGAAATATCATTCTAAATCCACCTGTTTACACGTAATACAGGATGAATAATCCATATAAATAAGCGTATGTATTTCTGTACGTGACTAAGGCCACTTTTTCTTGTCAATCAGATCAATAGATGGGTCATATAAGTAGATAAAATTGGCTACATGCGATTGATAATGTCATTGCTGGGTTCGAAATTGTGCTTATAACTTCATATTTTGGATATACATTGGAGATAAATTGGCAAATGTGGACATCCAAGGGGAAATAGAAATTACAAAAGTGACCAATTTAGGCCAGATCTTCAACAAATATCTCAAAGAAAGCAATAGAGGTGACCACTACAGACAGGTGGCAGCTAAACACACCGTGTCTAGTATAGTCACACATTGCATGTCATCACTGCAATTAGTGGTTTCACTCATTTTCTCAAGTGAATTCTCAAACAAAAGAGACTAGAGAAATGTTTGAAGTCCTGTAACATTTGGTTCTGGGCCCTGTAACATAAAGGTGTGCCACTAATGGCAAATGAAAATGGTCAATCAAGATTTTGTTGCGAGCACATTTTGCTCCTCTTGTTCTCTTTCTTCTAATTGTTATTTTAGTGTCATCCTAGCCCCGTTATCGTGGTTATTGTACTTTAATTTTTATCTATTTTAACCCTAATGAGGCCAAGGGGGTGGAATCCACCCCCCACCTTAACATTTCGAAAAATATCTCCCTAACGCGCGCAAATATTTTCACTTTTCACGAAGTGTCATGACTTTTAACTTCTAAGTATTGCGCAAATTTTTAGACTTAATTCGCCGCGCTCGTATATACCGTTTTTTGTGCCACGCCCATTTGAAAAAAATTTGTCGGCTCCAAAATTGCTAAAATACTTGATTTTGTGTTCAAAGTCAATGCATATTGTGTTTTCAGTAAAATATCATAAAAACTTGAATAATTTGAGTTTTAATGGCTCAAATTAATTTATTTTTGCATCATTATGCCTCAAATAATGTCTGCAACAAATATCAGTTAAAAAAAAACCAAAGAAATACATAAGAAATTCATAAAACAATGAAATACATAAGAAAACAATTTCAATAATGATTTTTTTTCAATACATTAGTAGAGAATGCTAAAAGGAATATTTGAAAACAAAAATCAGCTCAATTAGAGATTTAATTAGTGATTAAGAGCCCAAAACTTTTTATGCATAAATGAGCATATCTAATTATTTCAAAAAATTTAATGAAAAATTAATCGTAAATTCTGGTAGAGTACGCCACAAGCATCATGCATGCCGATTTTTGTCGCGATTACGAGTTCTACAGCCAAGATCTAAAGGGGGGGGGGGGGGGGAAGGAACCCCCCCCCCCCCCCCCCCTGGATGTAACATAGCCAAAAAAGGTTGGCCTGGTTAGGGTTTAATGTATATATTGTGCAGCAGGGCTCCTTGGTAGAGCAGGCCTACTCGGCTTTAAAGGGACTACATGTCCCCTGCTTTTTAAATAAGACAATAAATAAACTAAGTAAATAAAACAATATTTAAAAAGACAGACCAGAAATCGGAATTTCTATGATAAATTGACGATTAAAAGGGAACTTTTATGATACTGTCTATTATTTTTTTCTGATTAATCTTTTTAATATGCATCCATATCCACCACCTCTTCATATCTTTTTATTACATAGAGGTGAAAAATCAAGAAATGTTAGGGTTGTTTGGAACGCTCCTCAAAAACGGACCGCACGGATCCGGTGGGTTGGGACATCGATCTGTCAATCATGATGACGTCATATACAGACATTGCTGAGCAAGAACCGGCGTTTGCGTGTGTCATTCTATGGATTAATGATATTGTTTGGCGCCAATTATACCCGCGATTTGAACTTTTTTTTTTATATGCGGAACGTGGTGGAATCTCCAGAAGCTGAGGAAGACAAGTTATTCATGTTCTGACTCCGATTTCGAAGAGGATATTGAAAAAGAAGGAGAAATATTAGGGGCAAAATCCTAGATGTTTAAGTCCGTGGTTTTGATGCAAAACTGGATATGACGTCACAGACCCCACCTGTCAATAGATGTGCCGTAGAGGGGGTATTTCTGGGAGGCAGGGCATAGGTCTCTGACCCACATAAAAATGTTGATGGAAAAACATTTTTTTTTAATGCTAAGAGGCGTATTTTGTGCAGAAAATGGAATTATTATGTAAAGATATATGTAATCTTCGATATATAATGATACAGAGTATCATAAAAGTTTCCCTTTAATCGCAAACTGTTAGATTATGGAGCCCTAAATTGTGATTGGACTTACTTTGAGACAGCATCAACATCATTGCCTGAATTCTTCATCTTGACTCCCATTGCAAGGAGACTGCTTGCTGATGAACTTACTCCACTACTCTGGCTGGAATCCTTACTAAGCAAGGATGAACCCTCTCTCTTTAAGGTTGACTTGTCATCTTGTGAATTAGTATTAGTACTGGATAAGAGACTGTTACAGGAGTCCGAGAGAGAGTTTGTGCGAGTTTTGTCCTGACTGATGTCATTAAGACGAGAAGATTGAGAGAGAGAGGCTAAAAGAGATGATGCTTTGTTGCCGGCTGGTGGTGGTAAGGGGAAATTAAGCTGTAGTACTGTATCTGCAGGGGCAGTGGAATGGCCTTGTGGTGCTGTGGATTAAAAAAAAATATGTACACAAATATTAAATCTTGGTAAAATGTGTAATTTCGAACAGAGTGTTACAAAAAATAATTCTGAACTGCAAACACTTAGAATTGATAACAAAGGCATAAATACATCTCTTGCATTTCCAGATGCTTTGTAACCTTCATTGTAACTGATTACTTTCATGCAGAACATCAGTTTATATCATTATCCCCCATCCACGGACATTGTCAAGTAACAAAAAAGTGCGCTCAAAGATGTGTCAGTAAGAAAACTATTTTACTTTGAAAACACAAGTTTCTCGCAAAATATGGCTGGCAAAGGATCAAAACGGGTCTTCATTTTCTACAGCTCTAATGTTAACACATAAAACCAACAACAAATGTAGTTAAATATATTCATCAACCAAACACATACATCTAATTACATGAAATGGTTGTCTATCGATAATCTATAACAATGAAAAATCAACCTGAAAAGAAAGCAAATGCAGGGCACTGTGCAAACTAAAGAAGTTTGTAACCCCGTGAATAATCCATGATCAGATCATGAAAATAGTTCCTTTTCCCAAGCTATGGTTTCTGATGTGCCAGAGTCAATTTATACGTGACCTTAGGAAATTTTCTTTACAGCCGTGCCAAATGATATCTCAGTACTGGTAATTGAAGCAAACATTTAGCATGATCATTTTAACCCTAATCCCATTGGGGGGGGGGGGCTTTTAAAGCCCCCCTTGGACAATTTTCGCGATAAATCTAAAACGCGAGAAGCTCACGCCATAATTTTTTCTGACTTTTATCTTTCAAGTCACGCTCAACTTTTGACACCAAATTCGTGATGACCGGGTATGCGGTACCGACGCTACGCGCATTTGAAAAATATTCGTCGAGCCAAATATGAGTCCAAAACGTGATTTTATGTACAAAGTCAATGCAAATTGTGTTTTTAGTCAATATTCATAAATCCTTGTCTATTTTGCATATTAATGCATGAACTGACTTCAAAATTCATTTTCTATGCCTCTAATAATGTCACCAACAATTCCCATTAAAAAAACAATAGAAATAATAAAGTCGAAAAAACAAAGAAATACATAAGAAATTCACAAAAACAATAGAATACATAAGAAATAGATTTTGATTGCATTTTCTTTCCATGACAATATGTCTGAAACATTACTATGAGTATCTAGACCAAAAATCAGCACATTTGAAGCTTCAGCAAGTGATTTATTGCTGTTTGTTAGAGTTCATGCATAATTATGCATAATTAGAGCCTAATTAGCATAATGAGTAGATTTGTGAAAAATTTGACTACACAATCTAAGAGTTAACATCGCGGACTATGTGCATGCCAAATTTCGGCGCGATCGCACGGTCGACGGAGAAGATCTGAGGGGGGAGGGCAAATAAGCCCCCCCCCCCACCCCAATGAACTGAGATGACTGAAATATCCCAATGGGATTAGGGTTAAACCAGAAATTCTTGAACCTGTGAATGCAGAGCAGCCTAATTAAAGTTTTGTTTAAGAAATTAGGTTTTTACCTCACAGATTGAAAAGAATGTCCTTTATTTCCATGCTTTCTCCCATAATTATGCATTTGGCTCAGCTGTTTGACTATTGGCATTTTCATCATTTTACTAACATGATGAATGTCTAATATAAAAACTTTAATAGCATGATAACAAGAGGAACATGTAATTTGAACTCACAAAAATCATTTGAAGACGGGTAGTGACTAGCACTATTGAAGTGGAAAAAAATGATAGAGTGAATTGAAATTCCTGAAATTTTCTTACTGCAGTTGGCACTTCTGCATTCAAACCCGAATTTATCATTTTCAAAAATGATCTTGCATTTTCTCTTCTGATGTTATGACAAAGATATGTTAAATGAGTTGCTTCCAGAAGACATTCTTCATATTAATTTCCATCTATCTTGGGCAGTGTGATGTATTGGATTTACCTTTAACATTAGCATCGTTCTCCACAGGTTTTGTGTCCTCAACTTGTATATGATTTGGCACAGATCCCTTTGCTAAGGGAACACCAGTTCTTTCCTGAGATAAAACTTTCACTACACTAGGTTCCAAACTGAACTTTGACCTTGGTAGCGATGTAAAGGACACATTGAGGTCAGGCGGTGTACCATCCTGACCAACGACATCTACCTCCATGGACTGAATATCCAACGTATCAGACACACTCTCCAAGCTTTCACTATTCAGTTCTAATGTAGACATTACAGTCCCTGGTGTATCAGACACATCTACAATGATCTCCTCCTCAAGAGATTGGTCTAGGAATACAGAGGTGGAGGCAGTGTCCATAGCAGGGGTGTACATTGAAGTAGTATGACTTAACGTAGAAGGTCTCTCTGGGAAGCTCATGTAGATAGATTCTGACAGCAAGGAAGGATAGAGCGATGATTGATGGAAGGATGAAGAGGAGGGATAAGATGAAAGCGACCGACTGTCTTTGCTGGGTGGCGGTGTCTTTGGTCTAAAGTGTGATCTGAAAGTTAATAGAAGCAACCTCAATATGATGTATTCAGTAAAGACGGAGACAGCTGTTGGCATAATTTGATCCTAACATAAAAACTAAAGGATGCTAAACCATATAATATAAATGGAACTTCCTTTACAAAGGGAGGATGTTCAATGTGTCCACAACGTGATCTACAGAGCGTTGTACAAAAATAACAATAGAATAGTGCACAAAAATTATTGATAATTTTTATCCAAGAGGGGAAAATTCTGTGACATCCCCCTACTGCAAAACAAAAAATGAGCATACAATAAAAAATGAATAACTTAAATTATCTTGTTACCAAATTATTGACATTATTCTTTTAGAATTCTATTATTTTTTTTAAAATCAAAATCAGTTTGCATTATGTTTGCATTGATTGAGGGAACTTACATTCGCTTTGCCTTGATCTCTTCAAGGAGTTGACTCAATGGAAGACTGGTTTGTGAGGGTCTTGGATCTACAGGTGATACAGGATAGTCCTCTTCATCAGATGATGATACTGGTGATGGACTCCTTGGATAGAGCTGGTCATCAAGATCATCTATTTCATCATCCCACATTGTTCGAGCACGGTCTATGATTATCCTGAATAACATGATTTTTAAAAAAGTTTCAGTAACATGTGAAGTTCAAAATATATCAAAACACAGAGGAGCAGTTAAAAATTATTTGAACTAAAAATATGATCATACCCACACAAAAATGAAGCAAAGAATGTCTCTGGAATATTTGAATGGTATATTGCAATTTATTCACCAATATTAATTCTCTTCAACATACAGGTATTAAATATCCTGTTTCCCTAAAGTTCTTTTATACCAATGCACCACCCAAACTACTAATTGCGAAGATAACATTTAAAAGCTATAAAAGACATAAGGTTTCCTTACCTGCCACCTCTACCAATTCTCCTCCTCCCAAAACCAATGCACTTCCTAGGCCTTCGTATAGAGGTGCAGCAGTAGCGATATCTCCTCTCGTTGAGTCCTTTGTGTTGACCCTCTGACCATGGCCACCCACAGACCAGCTCTGGGTTAGGCTGTAAACAAACGTTGGTATGAACTTATGAGACAAAATGTTTAGGTAGAGAGTACAAAGATGCTTAAATAATAAAAAGTTTTTAAAAAACAAATGGCTAGTCATTTTTTTTCATATTTACGAAAGTAAGAAATTTACTTCAATAATCAAAAAGAGAAGCAAACGTACTGAGCCATGCAATAAAGTATTTCAAAGTACTTACTGCATGATAATTGCAACCCTTCTTTCTTCTGAATGCATAGATTCCATCAGGATCATTCTCCTCTTCTTGATCCGATAATGATTGCACCTGTTGCAAAAAAAAAAAAAAACCACAAATACAATATGAATTGATAAGGATAATATATTTCATGTATACAGGATAATATGGTCTATTTGACATTATTAATAAAAAATTTCTTCAACACTCAAAAAATAAAAGCCTTTAACTATGACTAAAAAATTACCAGAGTGTTGATGATCAGATGGATGAACCCATACTATACAAACAACTGAAAATATTTTCATGGATAAAGTACAAAGCAGTTCTTAGTCACACTTACTTTTGAAGTTTGTGAAACCGTTGCATCTTCATCTGCTACACGTGGCTCGACAACATGCCTCTCTCGAGGACTTGACGATGATTGATGAGGCTTTTCTGAATATTTCTTTTGCTTTCTCTTCTTGTACTCCCTCTTCTTCTTTACTAGATTCTCATCCTAAGATTGAAATAAAAGAGATGAAGTATAAATATTATAAAACCCTGAAATCAATTTAATTGATATAGTAATTAAATTTTGGTTTTCAATGAGTTTTATTATCATTACATTACTTGCAAGGAGAACAGATGAAATAAAATGCAAGTATGTAAAAAAAAAAAATTGTTCAAAAATGTTCATAATGAGACATATATATGCAAGGTGTTCTGTCACTCATTAAACTTTCAGTAGATTTTCCTGATAATCACAACAAACTCCAAATATGTTTAGAGGGAAAAAAATGATAAAAAGCCAATAAATCATAGGATTTTTATAATGTGAATATTGCAAAATCGTGCAAATGTATAAGTTCCATTACCCAAGCTATTAAGATTACATTTTGTCATTGACTGTCCATTAAAAGTATCATAATCAACCTAGATGTAAGATTTCAATTTTTTTTTTAAAGTTTCCTATGCAGCCCTCACCTTGGAACCCCATGTATTGTACTGGTTGCCATTCGGTATGGCAGGTATCGTAAATGCAGGCTGTTTCTTGCTAAGCTCCTCACACTCAGCGTAAATGGTCCCTGAGAAGTCATCCATTTGATACCTGGCAAGGTTGGATTGTGAAAGTAACACTCTTTAAAGAATAAATATTTCTTTTGGACAAAACAATCATTTAGACCTGTAATATACAAACAAGAAGAATATTGATAGATAGAATTTATTCAATATTGTCTCCAACGGCCCACAAAGGTGCACACACTATACTGCTGTGTGAAGTTACCCGGAGACTATGAAAAAAAAAATCATAGGCTGAACCGGGTGGGACAATATTAAATAAAATTCTGATGTAAAATAGTTCAAAATTGTTTTTACAATTACATTAACCCATGTAATTTATGTTTCACTTATTATTTTTGCATACATTTTGCTATCAATCAACTCATGCGACACATCTTCTACTGACCACCGTCTGTTATATTTGATTGACATTATTTCTATGCTTGGGTGTCTCATAATTTGATTTCTACCAGTGTGCCATTTCTATATAGCAATAACATTTCTAGTCACAAAAGATTTTCATTGTTCAATAACCTTTCTTACCTCTTTTCAAAGATTTCTATGGATAAATGAAGATTTTCCCTTTTACTTTTCTCTCTCCGCTTTACCATCTCCAGGAGTGTTCTGTGGAAATAAGAAATGAGAAATGAAATGATTACATACTTTGATAACTAGAATACAATAGAAAATACATGTACTTCTAAATTTACCATTCAAAAATCTGTGTACCCCATGAGTTTTCAAAAGTAGTTTGAGTCAATAACTAAGCCAAGCAGCATAGAAAGTTACTCTGAAAAAGGGGAAAGAGGGAAAACAGGAATAAACAGATTTTGGTTTAAAAAAAAAGTTAGCAGAATTCAACATTTTTGGTTTTAATACTAAATATTTCAACTTACACTGCCTTTGAGAGGTCTCTCCTGAGTTTGAGCATCTTCTCATACGACACCTCATCGTTCTTACGATTCTTTCTGGTCTGCATCTTTTCAGTACGCCTTCTGAAAGCTACGTAGGGGTTGTTACTGGTGGAGCCATCACGCTTCTCTTGCTTGACCTCGGGTATCAGTGCATGTCCCTGAAAAGGATTAAAGGGTCATATCAATGTTAACGGTTATAGTACAAACATTCTTTTAATTACTATGACTAATAATAAGGTAATATCACGATCTAAAGAGACAACCATCTCAATAAGCTTTACAAAAAAATACATATATATAGAAATAAGACATTCCAATATAATTTGATCTTTAGAATGGCATGTTAAATCAAAATGTTGCTTGAAGTGATACAATGAGATTCATGACACACATTTGTCTTCAAGGAATACCAACACAGATAGACTTTATTATCAAAAGAGCAAATATACATATTTTGCATTAATTACAGATGACCTTTGATTACGGTACTCCTACTGGAGAGATTGGGAGGAACCCAAGTGAAAATAAAATAATTTCTCTGTAAGTCAAAATGCATTACTTACCACTCTGACCCTTTTGTTGAGCCAGTAGTCATAAACTGCAATGATGAGATCATCATCTTCTTTCAAAAGAGCCTTAGCATCCTTCAAATTCATGACCTAAAAAGAAGGGGGGAAAAGGTCTTCAAACTAAATAACAACTACATAGTATGTAAAGAATACAAGTTCCAATTGATGTGTACAAGCAAATCAAACCAATGTTGTCAGCCATCTTCCTAAATGGGTGAACAGTCAGCCAGTCAAAATGACTAATATGTTTTGTAATTGATTTTGCATTTGATCCTATGATTCTTGCAATACCCCTTTGTTATATCTTTTCCTTCTAGTGCACATATCTACTGTATGGATGCGTGACCTGGGCAACCATATGTATTTAAACATTTTTCTTCTACAGTAAAATATAAAAATCACCAAGCTTTCTGATTATTCTGAAACTAATGTGTGCTTATATCTTGCTCTCTTTCTCTTACATGTTAATAATTTCAATCTGAAAATGTCTATTCAAAAACATCTACTGAGGATCCTAAGCCAATACATACTGAAATGCATTTTCACAACTCCACATTTATTTCTTTTCAAAATATGTGGTCTTTGAAGATAAGTACCTCCAACCATACATATATTTCTGGGATAATTTTGTATCAGCCAATTACCTCAATAAAAATAAAATCTCCTGGAATGCATTTCTATTTAAAATACACAATTGGAGAATGTATTTACCCTCTGACCACTGCCCTTTTCTAGCCTGTCCATCATGATCTCAAACTTGAGTGGTGTGATGTCTGTGAAGAGTTTGGCCTCTTCACACAACCATCTCTCATCACCTGAGTCCATGTCATAGTCTGGAATGTCCTGCTCCATGCTAAGAGCTGTGTCAATAGAAAACACACAAAAAATATTCTTTTCTCAATAGACTGTAAAATATGAAGCAGCAATGATTAGAACAACATGAGCAACGAATGATGCTGTTGTAGGTGATGATGCAACCTCACATCATGGATGAGTAATCAATTCAGTTGCAGATGTTCATCTAAATTGATTTACAAAGAAAAGGTGTTAATAAAAGGTTTTTGCAGAACTTGTGGAGATAGAAATGCCTAAAGCTATTTGTCTACAATACAGAGACATTGGAGAGCAAAATTTGGCCGTAAAATTCCTTATTATGTGTACAAATTATAATCATCATGTTTAACCTGCTTTGCAAGAGTGAACATTCATTGAAGGAGGGCACTGTCACTTTTTTAATGTCAGAAGGATCATGTTTTGTTATCTTATTCTTGGAATAGGAATTTGCGGACCTGTTCATTTTATTAATTATGTTTTTATTCCCTACTCATCATCAGACCCCATCCATAAAATATGACATGGTCTTCTGGTCAACGATGCTCAATCTGTCATATTGATCAATGTTTTACTACCCATAATAGAAATTTCTCATTTTTCAAAAATTAATTTATCAACATTTTTATATTCATCCTGAAAAAGGACACTTGTAACTTTTGAAAAGTGATTGTCCTTTTGATGGGCTCATTCTGGCACACCTTGTTAGATCAAATTGATTATCCTACCCCCCCCCCCCCAAAAAAAAATGGCTATACTACATTTAAAATTGGGGGAGGAGTTTACTTTTTGTCTGTGTTTCTTATACTCACGTTGCACATGTATGTACTGCCTGTTTTGCTTATAGGTTGACTCGTACAGATTTTCATAGAGTTCCTGGTTGGAGAGGACCTCAGGAGTTGGGATAACAAGATGATTTGCCGAACCATATACTTGCTGTGCTGATATGGCTCTTTGCAAATGATGCTCCTGTAAAGTAAAAAAGAAATGTAAATAAACATTTAAAAAAAAAATTTTTAACTTTAATGCAAATACTTGTAGAACATATTTTGTTTTATTTTCCTTCCTCCCATGTGTGTATGGGGGTGATCATGTTTGTGCTGTTCTCCAAGATGTATATTTAAGTGTTGGAGGAGTAGGAGGAAGGGGTCAGCAGGTGGGGTAAAGAAAAGGACAAGGAAAGTGGAGAATGCCACAGCATCATCACCAAACATATAATAATGAAGACAGGTCATTAATACAGGAGCAGAAGTGGAGTCATTGTAGAAGGAGGATTGGGAAACTATCAAGTAACAGATTTCTCTTCACACACAGATTATGCCAAAGTTACCACTCCAAGGGTACCCATTAGTGGGAGGAATGTAAACATTGAAAATTTGTAACTTGGACGGATGATCCGCATTTGCTCAAATTTTCAGTTTGTTCATCTTATCTTTTATTTACTGAGGACACATTAATAGGAGGATGAAGTTCCTCTTTAATCAGTTTCATGGTCAGGAAATAATATTTAGAAAAAATGGCGGTGGGGGGGGGGGGGG
>BQKZ01000001.1:107652-123756 GCA_036244855.1 Temnopleurus reevesii
CATAACACACTCCACCAATGGCTTACTCTACACCCTGCACATATTCACTGTGCATATAATCGACTTGTCCATTCACATTGTCATGAATATGCATAAGAAAGAAAAGGCAGCAGAGGATCAATAATTGTACATAATACAAGCTCAAAAAGTAGCCTAACATTTCAAATCTTGTATTCTGTTATCTATATTACATTTCATTTAACAACTCTTTAAAAAAAAAAATAGGTCACGCAACAATAATTCAAAGAAACAAAAAGATATATTTTTGAAATAAAAAATTACATGAATGACGCATCTGGGATCGTCCATTATCTTACGGGTAGAATATTGAGAGTGAGGGAAAACTTTAAATGTAACTATGTAAATTTTCGAGAAAACACAATTGTCATCAAAATTTTTCAACATCGAACGATTAAATAAATGAACGAAATATATTAAGATCGCAAAATTAAGTTGACAGATAAATATGACGTTCGTCTCTTTCTGAGAATATAAATAATTTATCCGTCCCGCCAAAAGGGCGTATTTACAAAATGGCCGCCGGATCCGGGAACCTCATTAAATATGCAAGATTAAGAAACTCATTTGCATGAGACAAAAACATACCGATTCTTCTTCTTTTTCCATTCCTGTGGGCATTTGAGGAACTGCCCGGTTAGTAGTGGAAAAATCAGGCAAATCTGGGAGCTCATCTGTTGTATAGATGGGCATCGGCTTCGCGGGATCGGGAGCCCGAGCTCGAAAACTTAGCTTGCTCATGATGACGGAGTGTCAACGATCCCTTAAAAGTGCCAGAATACGCCTCTGTAGGCCAAGAAGGCCAAAATCACCGAGCTGAAGTCAGAAATAGCGGTATCATCCGTCTGCTCATTCAGTTAGAATTCCGAAAAACATGCTAAATATCAGAAATGAAGGCAAAATATCGCTAAATTTTCCGCCTTTGGTCATAACAACATGGCGGACAAAAAATTCGCAGCCTTCCCACAATTCTTTTGGATAGTCCCTCCTTGCTGCGCGCGCAGCTATTGAAGTATCGTGTTCCCATGCATAGCGGAACCGCGGGAATTGTGTGTGTGAATTGGGCCCATAGATTTTGAGTTCGATGATTGGGTCCCCAAGTGCACCAGTGCCTCCAAATGTCATAGAAATTTAGTTGTGTTTGAGTATTTTTACTTGATATAATTATGTTAGACGCCATTTATTTAGATTTTATATGCTCACTTGACATTCCGGGATCTTATTGTTTAGCTCCACAATTTTACGTAGGTCCCAAGATAACTTTCAATGGATTCTATTATAGGAGGAGTGATATATCCAAAGTGATTATCTCTTGATGGATCAATCGCACTTCATATCTGACGGATGGAATATGCCTATAGATGAACTTTTTGTCAATCAATAATCACTAAAATAATGAAAATCATATTTATACAAAATAAAAAATGATATGAATAACAATAACAATATATATTGTGTGTCGATCCCAGATTCCAAATTATTGTGCTCCGGCACTTGTCCACTGTCCTCGTATCATTATTTCCTCTTTTTTCTATTTCCCCTTTTTTTCAATTTTGCTTTATGTTTTGGGGTTTTTACTTCAAGTGGCGCAAGCAGAGCATGTCCATCCTGATCTTGCCGTATGGCCCCAAAAAAATTGTTCGATAGCCCTCAAATGTCATTTGTGAACAAAGCGTTGGTCGGTTGGACAAATTTTTATAATTGTTTTTATTTGTTTAGCACAACTTATATTATTCACAAATTCAAATGAAAATGAGACTTACAAATGAGTGAAAAGCCAGAGAACATTTCAGGTTTAATTACACATCGTCGCCGTTTTTACGAACCGTCCTTTAACTACGGGGGCGCTATTTGAACGCGAAGAAACCCCGACATATCGCCAAGTACAAGGGCATACCACTTGAATTCATGTTGTTTCAACTTAATTGCTACGACTGGTTTGTGAAACCGCCCCTCGCTTGTAGGCCGGTTCGTTAAATCGGTGACCAAATATTGCCTATAATCTCTAAGCTTACAGTGACTCAATTTTAGTACAGCTCGTGCCATTTTCAAATAGTTGGTCGGTTGAGGGAAACCAAACAATTATTTTTTTTTTTGGGGGGGGGGCTGTATTCGATTGAGCTGTGGATGATGTACCAGTGCACAACACATCTGAAAAAAAGTTTGGGTAAGGAGGACGATGTAATTGAAATCATCTGATGATTCGAGAAGAAGAATGAATGAATTAATTGAATTGAATTTATTCAAATTAGATTGAATTTATTCAAACCAGTCAGAGCAGGAATACATAGAACAAATATTACAAACAGGTAACATAATAAATAACAACAAATAGAAACATAAGAAGACATAAGAAGACAAGAAGACAGAAGAGGAGGAGGAGGAGAAGAAGAAGAAGAAGAAGAAGAAGAAGAAGAAGAAGAAGAAGAAGATGTGGAACAATTTTGTTTAGTTCACTCCGATCATGTTATGTTCAGTAACTTTTTTTTATTCCGGGTTCTATAATAATATAATTCAATGATGGCAGGCCTATTTCTCATCTGTTTTCAATAATTTTCCAGGATAGTCATCATTATGATAGCGCACATGCATATACAGGTGCAATCGTAAAATTGAAGTGAAAAAAAAAAAACAATAGCACATTTCCTTCGCTCGTACCACTATGCTTTATCATCCCTTTTATACATTTTGGCATTGAAATGGAATTTAGATATGACTATAAAGGAAAACTCATTGATTTGACTAATGAATGTAGCGAAAATCAATGGGACATTTACAATCTTTTCTCGCTCGCTTCGCTCGTTCGTACAATATCTTATCATCCCTTTACAGTCATTAAGCCATCGAAGTTACAGGTGAGAACCCGCAATACATTTTGGTATCAAAATGGATATTTTTGATAGCTTCTACTATGATAAGCCAATAATTCATGGTTGCTTCATTTGCAGGAAGATGTGCCATGGAGTAAAGCACTGTGTATCTGGACCCCTATATGAAGAACAGAGCAATTTATTTTAATTCATCCGAAAGGGCGTTCTAGCCAGTCTTCCTTTATAAAACTGTATTTTTTACACATGTAATTTTATCTAGATCTATTATATTCTGATTTATTTTGTAATATGTTTTATGTCTTTTTAATCGAGTATTGATTGAATGTACAAAACAATACAATACTCCCGAGCGCTATATATTTTTTGAGCAATATTGAGCACTCATGCCGACTGAAATTAGGGTGCATATCATTAGGCATTTCATAGCATATAACATAATGATTTCTATATTTGAATTGTTGAACTGCTGGGGGAAAAAATTGTTTTTCTGGAAAAGTCAACCTTTCGAAATTGGGGGGTGTGCATTGAAGTTACATGTTATTCCTTATAATTCCGTACATGCTTTTATTTTTATCTTACTTTTACCATAATAAGCAAATAATACATTTGCAGCATTCACGCATCCGACGCATACCATCCCACCACCACCCAGGGATACATACCTCTACGGGCCTGCATTATTCCGAAGGTTCCGATAACAAAAACAAATAATAAGGATTGTTACTCTGGTGGTCCGGTCATCCTTAATTTGAAAAAAAAAAAATGCATCATTCGAAATGAAATACCGTAAGGTTTCTCATCTAATCCTATACTTTCGGAATATAACGAGCTTTTCAAAATTTCATTTTATTCAATGAGTTACGGTCATATAGAGGTATACCTCTATATGGTTGCGGTACACTGACTGTTATACAGTTGTAATAGTGAGCCAGAGGGCGTTTAGGGTGTTGTTTTGGCGTATAATTTAATATTCACCTTCGTGTTCCACATTGTTGTCGTTTAAAAATTCTCATCTGCCAGATTCTAAATGCTACCTGAATAGTTGATGGTGCGCACAAACTATACTAAGCTGTGAATGTCAGGTTTTAAAATCAATGTTTAGTGCTTTAAACAGTAAAATGAAAAAAAAAAACTATAGGTAGGAAAGACCGGGGCTAGTTCACCACCCGCACTTTTTTTCATAATCTATATAATACTCTTTTTCTTTCGTCATTCAAGCAGCTTTGAAATTTTGTCTTGGAATTTGTGATTTTTGTCGAATTGGGTGAAAATTGGTCCTCATCCAATGAAAATGCTACCATAAGTCTGAATAATTTCATGTTATCAATACCGGTTTACAATAATTATGGGGTGTACCATTTTCATCCCCCAGGCCCAATGCAATTTGCCCATCCGTTCCTCCCCTATTTAAACAGAGAAATACTTGATGAAAATTTGTGCCCATGGGCCTAGTTCGACTAACGATTTTTGCTACATTTACTGTAGTTACTTTCTTAGATTACAATTTGATCTTTCTTTTATTTCTATGTTGAAAATAATTATCAATTGAATTTCGTTCCATGTGAGAACCGTGATTTAATAAAGCAATTGATTTTTTAATGTATCTTCATAGTGTTGCCAAGGCTCTCAAATAAAATTGTCAATCTTGTCTTCAAAGTTCTAACTTTTCTCAAATGTTTTGATACTTATGCCTGTTCAGCGAGCATTCGAATGAACATTATTACCTCTTTGCGAAGGAACTATATCAATCATGTTCATCTGACAGTAAAACAACACAATACTAAACTCCTCAAAAATATGGAATATGAATTCCCATGCAAATCGAGTCACGTTGCTAAAAAGGCTTTCTTTTACAATAAAATAACACCTCCTTTATACACAAGTTATTTCGTTATTTCACAGCTGAATAATTTCCTTTGGAAAGACCCGGTGTCAGAAAGTAAATGTTGCAAAATATATTGAGTTATTACAGTCTCATGAATTTTAATTTATGAATTTGATGAGAAAGAAAATGAATTGAATGAAACAATGACTAATAATTTAGGAATGAACAATCCATGCTAATAATTCTGTATTATAGATTACGAAATTCCATTACATTATATTAAAATAAGTTTAGCCCGTAAAAGCTTTATTTATTCATTACTTAACTCATCTTTTCAGTCTCCCATCTCTCGCATCAATTTCCTAAACCCAAATCCGCATTTAGCAAAGAGATATACATATGTGTATTACAGAGCTTTATAATTTCGCGAATCTTATACTTTGGACATTCGGACCTTTCAAAGGGAACTACTTAACTGTGCTGGAATAACATGTAGATAAAAAATGAGGTGCAATTATTTGAATAAATACAACATTTTTTTATTCTTCTTTTTTTCTTTTTTCTTTTTTTTTTTAGAGAGAGAGAGATGTGACTTAACATGGAAAAACATTTCCACCTATTTTGCTATGTGTTTGTAAACTTCAGTTTCCACTTTTTATTATCGTTATCTATTCATTTATTTATCTTTTGTAGAATTTGTTCTGGACAACACGCAATCAACATTCATCACGCATTCAGAAACATAAAACAGACGCGTAGCAAGGAGGCGATCGCTCCCATTATTTTTTTTTTGGAAACGGAGAGAGTAGGTTGAATACTTATAAAAAAAAAAAACTGTAATAATAATCTTTTAGCTTGTCTGAAATTCTCTGAAAGAATGGTTGCACTTCCATCCACTTATCTGTAAATATCAATACAGTAAACATTAAGAAATTGTTATTTTTTTCAGAACTTTACAGTTTCACTGTTACATATTTTTCAGAAAAAATTTCATTTTCAAAAATGTTCAGTGTCAAAATTAATTCTTATAAACTATCTCTTATATAACTATCTCTTATAATATACAAAGCAAAGAATTGAATGAAAAACGCCTCCAAATATAAATTCATCATCATCATCAAAGTAGTCCAGTTACTGTGAATGAAAACATGTAACATATTTGACACAAGTGATATAAGTTAACGATTTCTAGACAATCGTTGACAATAGTCGAATGGTTAGAAAAATGGTTTGAAGTGCAACCATGACATTATTAAAGCTGCCAATTTGTCTTGTGATTTGAGTGTTTTCATATATATATTGTTCATGTTATCAAAATTAATAACTTTCTTTTAAGTAGCCAGATTTTCCTTACACATTTTTGTTCTGTTTGCTTATTTTGTCTCCTCCTGTTAAAATAAAAGATATTAATCATCGGGACCTCCTCTTTACAAGTAAATTAGGGTTCATAAAGAAAGGTAACAATAAAGACAAAGAAAAGGTCTAAATGACAATGGATTTCCATATTCTTAAACATGATTATCGTTTTAATGTTGATTCTTTGTCAGATGATTTAAAATCTCAGAGAAATTCATCAAAATTTACAATATTTACATACATTTACATAATATTTACGTACATTATGATATAAAGGAATTAGATAAAGCTAGCGAAGTATATCTTAATGAAAATATATTTATCAATGACAGTTGGTGCAAATCAAAACGGCATTAATACTTACATCAATAAAGCAAAAAATATAACAACTCTTGACAATCCAATACATGAACATGTAATGTAAAAAAATATAATGAATTTCACAATAAAAAGTATTCAATTCCTTTCTGATTAAATAAGTTATTATAAAAGATCACAGAAAGGGAAAATCAAACAAGAGAACAGTTTTTAGCCTCAAAACACATATAAAATACAGGAGCATACAATTTCCTTTAAATTGTAAATAAAAGAGCTGCAGTGATTTTCTTCTAAAACTCGACTTGGTTTTTAATTAGTCAACATAGGATGTTGATTCTACGAACGCATAAAAATAATATGTATAGTGTGAGATCGATAGGTACTTAAACAACAGTATTGTCACAAATATGAGCGTCATTGCTGACGGACCTGTGCGCTTCAAAAAGAAACCACCATTATTATTATTATTATTCGATTGATATATTTGGATTGCAGAGACTTCTAATTTAAGCAAGGGCAAGAGCTAAACTTCATTATCAACAAAATGAATGAATAAAAAAAAAATCTTTTACACTATTCAGCTGCAGCTTAGACTCTAACGAAATTACAAAATGTAAGAGGAATACTGTGTCTAGCCACTCGGCGAATAAATAATGACACAAAGTAGATTGGTGAGACTACTCATATTGATTCCAATCATAATATCAGCAATGCATCTGATGAAGGGTGACTGATGCTCATAGCTGAAACTTGTAACATTAAGTGAGTTGTAACACTCATGGCCACCCAATAAACTTTATACATTCAAACTTCAAGCAGAATTGGTGAAAAATCAACAAATTGTTCTAGGCACAATTTAAGTTATGTAAGAGTATGAATTGTGGGCAGAAAGAAAATGATATAAAAACAAAAGTTCATGAAATAAAATTTTCATACATTGTGACATAACTCATATAATTATAATTATATATACATTGAACATATTGTCTTTAATGAATACCATAAATTGAAATATGGGAGAAATGGGGGAAAAACAAAGCTACAAAACCTTAAAAATAAAATTGCACAAAAGATGGAGAAGCAAGATATAACATGATACAAATTGCTTTTAATATAACTGGATACCATTGTACCTCCAATTGATTGTTCATATTTTTCAAGCTTGTTTTCCTAATACCTATATATTAGAAAAAAATAGCACCTCTTGTCCGGTAGTTTTCTGCAATTTGACCAACAATACAATTCCAAACTCTGACTCATCAACTCCTTACTTAACATGAATTTTATGATTTTTATGGTCATGCCATAAAATTACATTTCCGCTCAAACCACTCAAATATGAAGCAAACATCAAGACTGTCAATCCTCTCAATTATTGCAACAAAGTAGTCAGTATCAAGTGTGCATAAATATGTTCTATATTTCAATAAGCCCCACGGGAATGCAAAGTTTATGAAATAATAAACATTTGGAATAACAAAGTTTTTATATGAGAAGCTGCTCCTGATTTTTATGTATAGGAAAATTCATTCAATAAACATCTAATACTATAGTAAGATCAATTTTAATACAAATATAAGATGTGTAAAAAACTGGTATCCCATTGGGCAGCAAATGTTAGCCAACGAACTGAATTGGAGATTTTATTTCATCTTATTATGCAAAATTAATGATAATAATAATAAGTCTGTATCTATATAGCGCTTAATAAAATTTTCTCTAAGCGCTTTACAATTCAAGATTCCTCAGCAATAAGTAATTCAAGATTCCTCAGCAATATGCTGTCAGTTTTTCATGTGTCAAAGAAATTGTAATCATCATTCTGACAAGAAAAGTCCAAAAACCACTGTGGTCACACAGGTTTCACAAGTATTAGCTGCTCAAAGATATAGAAGCTGGAGACTATAAATAATAAATTTAGTACACTTCCAAGTGATGATTCTGTTAAATGTAAAATTACATATAAATATATAAAATGCAAGGAATTATTAAAAGAGTGTTTCCATCTTCTGCAAATCACAAGTTTACAATGAGCCTGGTTTGCTCATAAAAAGAGTTTTCCCTTTTCAAATTGTTCGCATATATTCACAAAAATGCAAAGATTGCAACAATATTAACAGAGCACTACCACATGCAGTACCCTGTAAAACCCTTCCTTGTGAACATGTTTTTGTATGTGATGTCGGGAAATGGTTGTGGCAATATTAATGAATTAATTTCCTTGCAATACAGTTAGATAAAATGCTGATAGCAAACTTGAAATATAATGTATGTTGTAACTTTTACAGAATCAACAGATATGTATGAGGTACACTCATTAAAAACATGATAATATTGTAATTCACAAGTTTCATACAATGTCATTACCTATCGCCTGCTGCCTTTAAATTAATCATTTCAGTGGGAACTCTGTATAAAGAGGTCTGATATAACAATGTTTTTGCATAAAGAGAAAATAATCTTGTTCCCACTCTTAATAACTTATCATTTTGGCTCCAGAATGTGAAACTACTTGACAAAATGCTACAGAACTATTGTGCAAGAACCTTATTTTCTATATTTAAAAAAAAATCCATACATTGTACATAGAATTTCATATCCTCTTTTGATAGTAAAGTAGACCATATTTCAATTTTTGTTCAAGTACCGTATAATAAGGAAATACTATGTCTGCATATATTATGGGATGAATCTTGTTATTTCTATGTCTAATTTCTTTAAACGGAACTAAATGTGAAATTCTGTGTACAAAATGAATCAAGAGTACTCCATGTTGGCAGACAATTTGTGCTTGTTCAAAAAGTAGGTTTCCAACTTAAAGATCCCATTAGAGGTGTAAATCACAACTTTGAAAAATCATAACTTTTGAGCGGCTCATCCAATTTTGTTCAAAATTTCATATTTTGATCAAATTTCTCCATGTAGCACATTAAACTATGGAATAAATTACTCTCCAAATTACCCTTTAACCCTTATACAACAAGATTAATGCTATAACAAGGTTTTTGCATCTCATTATACTGAGTTTCCACTGTACTAAACATTATGGTTACACTCCTAAAGAGTGATGGGGTTTGCAAAGTAAATTGTTTGTCAACTTCCCATCTAATTGAAAAAGAATCAATGATAAAAAAAATCCTTTTGTTCTGCCTTGCATATAACAATAAATTCATATACAGCAGATTCTTTTAAAGTCAGTCCGTTATGATCGACATGACTTCCGGTTGTGAGCCAAACTATCTGCAGCCATTTTGATTGCGAAGATTGCCGAACAGAAAATCACATAATCATTTACCTGGAATAGCAAGTGAGCAAGCTTTATTTCGCTAACTCACAGCTCAGCAGTCGCAAACGTATGCGTTCCGCGTGTTTTTTAGAAAAAAATTGAAGCCAAAGAGGGGACGAATCAAAGTTACACGCAATGACAAGGATCAAAAAGTTGTACGAAGTGTTCCGAGTTTCTGAGCTTGGCAAGGTGCGTAAGCAAGAAATTTTTCACATATCGTTGTTGCCAATACGCAACATACCGTCCGTGTGCGCTCGTAACCGGAAGTCATGTCGATCATGACGGACTGACTTTTAATAATCATCAAAAGCTACCTAATACACATGTAGGTATGACATTTACGGACAATGTAAACTTGCAACAATAAACATACCAGAAATTCTGACAAAATTTAAAGTAAAAATTTGAACAGACAGGGATTGTCAAGTGATTCTAGTAACATACAATTTAAATGAGATGTTTGGTACAATACATTTATATTACTAATATATGCAAGTCTTTGAAAAATCAGTACTGATAATGATTAAAAAGAGTACTTGACATATGCCCATTGCCGTACAATAAAAAAAAATATGTATCAGTGGGCAAAGTTGATGTATTATGAGAACAAGAATGAAACTTTTAAAGGGGCAAATCATTATCACAAAATATGTGATCTCCTTGAATGCTCGACAAAATATCATCACATATCAAAATGATGATTAACTAATAATCAAAGATTTACATCATACATGTAGTTATATGACTTGTACCCTGCTAATACAAACAACAACCATTTGTTGCATGAAAAAAAATATTCCATTTTAGCTTCAAAAGAACATAAATTTTGTCATTTTTACATGCTGTACTGCATACACATCCACTTTATCTTTTTAAACAAGCCCTTTGTCTTAATAAAAACTTAAAAGACATGTTCTCAGGTTTAAAAAAAAAAGGAAGAGAGAAACATAATATGATCAAGTTAAAAAAAACATTAGTTTCACATCAACTTTCTTGTAAAGATAGGCAGGAAATTTATAAAAAAACCATGGCTGTCTGTTGTAGATGTTCTCAAAAGCTTACAACAGGAATATCATATTTACAAATATCTTCCACATATTTGATGTTGGATGTATCAGGATATAGAAAGAAACAAAGGGAATGGCACCTGACAGTCTCACCTGCATTGCACATTTAAAGATGATAAATATATGGTTTGAACCTCTTTTTTCATTAATGTTTGCATACAATGCAACTTTTACAATAGGCGGGTTCACTAATAGATTCAGATTTTATGAGCACTCTGTAAACAATGGTTTTTCTTTAAAACCTAAAAGCTTGACAAAAGCTTGCCCAGCATATCAACAAGTAATGCATGCAAACTGGATTCCCAGTATTATAGTGCAACTGTTACAAGCCAGTTTAAAGAATACTGCTAACTCCAGTTGCAGGCAAGAAATGTGCATAGATATTTGAATCTATTAGTAAATCAGTCTATTAGTATGATGCAGTACATGTCCATGGTATATTGTGCTCCTTTTGCTCTTTGTTAGCGGCAAACTGTCTACTTGTAATTAGAAAGCAAATTTGAACTTATTCAGAAACACTATATTTGCACTGCCCAACGTTGCGTTATTTAAACAAAATTAGACAATATACTATATTTAAGCTGAAAATCTTGCTGGAGCATTATTTTCATTGAAATTAAAACTTTTGATTCCTAAATGACATTTAACGTTCATCTCATCACAAATGCACTTCTTGTTTTATATCATGCTTATGTTTTGGACATAATACAGGTACATTTATAGAGAAATGACAACAATTGAGTGAAAATTATAACTATTTCTTCAAATCATGGTTACAAAGGCAATTAGGATTCCATCCACACTACATGTATCATCAACAAAGTTTGTCCTTTTCCCATGATTCAAATCCATAACAAATTTGAAAATGATCGGACAAAGAACTTTGGTCTATAGAGAGATCATACGGAAATCTTATTTCTTTATATTATAGTTACCATGGCAACAGCAATTCCACCCACCTCAAAATTTACAGGCTCTGTCTTCTCCCAACAAAAAACCTGTTTTTATAACAGAACTGGTAAAGTAATTTCTTTTGAGCTAAAACTTCGCATCCTATTTCTTTCCGAAACATTTAGACAAAAAAAGAACTCTAAGTATACTAACTTCAGTAAATGAAAAACTGTATAAAAACAAGGATGTATAAGATTTGATGAATCATTCCAAGAACAATACACTAATACACATACAAAACAATCACGTTTGTTATATTTCTAATTGGAAGTTGTCTTTTTAGCAATAAATCCTTTACTTGAAGATATATTGAATATATATTCATTTTGCCTTTACTATTATCAAAGATGAAAACACATGATTTCTTGAAACAGACATTCCAGAAAAATAAATCAATAACCTAAATTTGATCATAAAATCACACACTCATAAATAAAACAATTTCTTTCATTACAAATCTTCAATCACATAAGGCCATCACAAGATTAAAGACAAAAAATAGAATCATATTCTTATCTGATTTTGTGTCTTTTCAGTCGTGAACGTCCTCTTGCTCCAGCTTTCCTCTTCTTTTCATTGGCCTGAATAAACATTCAAAAGGGTAGACATTTGAAAATGAGAACATTGGTTATAATACTAGTAGTATAAAAACTACTGAGAAATAGGCAAGACTAAAATGCAAATGTGCCTGTTTGTTGCGGTTCTATATGTAATGATAGTAACTCACTGGGTAGTGACTATTTGCAAACACAGCTAAGTCTCCAAAGTTGGTCAGACTTTGTAAAAATATTGTGAGAATTTTCTAGATTTTGGAAAATTGAAATGATTTTGTGTTTTGGTTCTATCTTTTTTTTGGGGGGGGAGGGGGGGGGGGCTCTGAAAAATATAATAGACACATGAGAAAAAAGAAACAGATGTGCTACACAAAATATGACCATTTTCATTCAAAAATCATTTGATATTTGATGCAGAGGTTTTTAAATACATCACTTTTAAATCATCACTTAAATCCTTGAATTACAACACAGGAAACAACCCAAAAATTGACAACTATTAACGTTTTAACACATTTTTCAAACATGTAGACTAGCTTGGGTTATATTATATTCATTTAGTGTAAAAAGGGAAGTAAACATTATATTTTGTACCCAATATGAGGAAAGGTAGTGTTTAAATTTCCAACAAAATTATTCTCTTCCCAAATGGGTACGATATCATCAACTTGCTTGTGACCTTTTACAAACCTTTCTGCACCATCTATAAACCCTAATGTCATTATTAAAGCAAACATTTCACCACAGCGAGATACCATTTTATTAAAAAGCAAAAAAAAAATTTTACTTATTAAAAATTAATTTTACAAAATTTATTCACTGCAAGACATGACATTGAAATAAATCCTGTAAAAGTGGTTTCTTTCGCGGTTTCCATCAATGCCGACTTTTTCGCGTGTGTTTAAATTCGCGGTCGGAAAAATTTGTGAATTCACAGTCAGCAAAAACTGAGATTTTTAAAAAGAAAATCCAGTTATAATCTAATTATTTTTTGTACTTATTACTGTGTGTGTGTGTGTGTGCGTGTGTGTGTGTGTGCGTTGGCTAGTAATATCAGGGAGGTGTCATGAATGGAGCGACGACTCAGAGTCATGAATGTGAAACACCTTGTCAAATTAAAAAGATGAACAATACATAGGGCGATCCTTTGATGTCAGAGGTTCCATGCCGCCAAATACGACTGGAGTGATTTTAAGATATCAACCGATCTAAAAATTTAGGATGCCCAGTAAATTTAGGGTAAAAGTGCACACAAGTTACAAATGTGCAGTTGTATTAATAATAATTTTGGAACATAATCTTAATTTACAGGTCTCACTGTGTATTATTTATTGAGATATAGCTAAGAAACTGTAATTTACATGGACTCTTTTTGCTACAGATTTAAGTGTGTTCCAATTACTTTTAATTTTATCAAATACCTTAAAGCCATTCGTGCCCAATAATGCCCACTTGTAGAAATCATTGTTTTAATTCTTGCAAATTCTGGTCGCTGGTACCAAATTTCACTTAATCTGTGTGCTTATTCATGTGCGGTACTTGTTCAGCGAAAACCTGAGAAAATATAATTACCATCACAATAAAACTTTTGTTCTTGTTAACGAATAATAGCTATTCTAGCAACGGGTTTAGTGGTTTTCTCCGTCCTGGTGAAGCGTTTTAGGAAGCACATATTTGTCAGCATTTTTTTCATTCTTTTAGATGCGGCATGGAACCTACTTCAAAGAGATGTTATTCCAGATGTACAATTTCCTTGGTAATACAAGCAATGCGAGAAATCTTTGCGTGTGCGCGATAGAGTTATATCAAGCAACGAGTTTCGGACATTTCCTTGCGTGGTTAATTTCGTGGTTTAATATCAAAACGCGAAAAGCGCGAAAATAAAATCACTGTGAAAGAAACCACTTTTACGGTAAGACCAAAGCAGCTGAATTACTAAATCTTGCATAAATGTTTCGTTTAGTGTTTTACCTTGATACCTTGATTCACAGTTTTTATACAGGGAATAATTTCACTTTTCACATTTGATCAGCAGTTTTCGACATAAACTTTTTCAACACTGTCTTTAATGTACAGTTCTAAGTGAAAAAGTAACTACAAAAAACATCTTTTGTATAGCAATCATGCTAAAATGCAAAGCAAATTGCGATGCGATACTAGAAAAATTATTCCATTATATGTCTCATGGTAAAATTGTTGCACAGCCAGGGAAAATGTATCATTTTACTCAATCAAAATAGTTCATATTGTCAGAATGTACTGTTCTATAACTATTTCTTGTTGGCCTTTTTCAATTCCTACAAAAATCAGCTGATTTCTTGAATATGTCAAACAGCTGGTATATCTCCCTTACGCAGAGCGCATTAAAAATTAGGTGAGTCGATGAGCTGATTTTCTTGCATACCCTGCAAATAGCACATTAGTCCCATTAGGGTGATGTTTGCAAACCAAGATCAGCCAAGGTACAACCCCCTTATTTATATTGTTGTAGAAACTTTGTAGAACTGATCTAAAGGTAAAACTTGGCTGAAATTAACTAAAAGAAGTAATCTTTATCATGTACAAAACTATCTTTAATCTCAGAATGATTGGATGTACTTTTAATAGGTCAATGTACCGTAAATCACAGTGCAAGTTGACAATATACTATAATTCTTGTCCTTTCACAAGGTAATTTGTAAACTTATACAACGGATATGAAATAAAGCCTTTCATTTGTAAATCAAGCATGACAATTTAGTGGGTATCAGTGACTGAAGTGAACTTAGCAACTGCAAGCAGATGCATACATTGCCTTCAACAATTCCAATGAACAAATATTTACTAGAGCCCTCTATATTTATATATACGATATGATATAAATCATATATACTATTATTATTATTATTGATATTTGATGTATAATAAGAACTCTAACATGCTATAGATGAGGCTTTACACACTAAATAAATAAATAAACCAGCTTTAAATTAGCCAGATAACAATACCTGTTCAGCTGTTTTATCAAGCTCCATCATTGCTTCTTGGATGGCAGCCTCCAAACTACTTGTAAGAGTCCTATGTCTGTCAAAATAATTAAACACGGATAGAACTACTGTAAATTTGTAGAACTAAAAGCAACAACACACTAAGAAGAAAACCCCAATGAAAAATGGGTAGGTTGCATGGTAAAGAATATGAGTAAAATAGATGTGCTTTGCTAATAATAGGTAATTCAAACTTTTTATTAAAAACAGAATGACCACAAAAAAAGTATATTTTTCAAGATGATTCCTACAGCCCCAACTCCCCCCCCCCCCTGCTCCTGCAAATGTTAACCATTACAGAATATTCATGAGGCAAATTCAGCATGTGAATAATGATACATTTAATCTCACATTAACCATGCTACCCACATTGAGAATACTTAAATACATATCTTCAAAGAAATAGACCATTTACTCTATTTCTAATATTAGCAAAGATCATAGAATAACGACATGAAAAGTAAACCCCCTCCCCACCCCACCCCCCCCCAAAAAAAAAATCATTTTTCAATGCCACAAATATTATAAGTCTTTTCAAAGTAGAGTGGAACTTATTATTTTTAAAAGAAAATAAAGTTAACAAATCTTGCGGATCAATATTTCCAAATCTTGTAATACAAGAAAAAAAAGACTAAAAAAGGGGTCTTATAAAGAAAACAAGTGAAGCGCTGCCTGTCAGTCTCGCCTGCATTGCGCGATTTGTAAATTATAGCAATATGCTTTTGACATATTTCTATATCAGGTTTGATGAGAAATGGGCAAGGGATTTTGAAATAAGAGCCAAGGTTAAGTTTTCAGGTTAAGATTTTGGAAATTTGACCTAAGATGACATTTGACCTCGATCATGACAGAAAAATTGCTCTGCATTATTT
>BQKZ01000001.1:124729-144491 GCA_036244855.1 Temnopleurus reevesii
AATTTTTCACTTTTTAAGCTCCAATCTTCATCAATATGATTTTCAGGGCTTTCTGGAAGTGTCTGGGGTACTTTTATTTGCATTAAGTTGGAAAAAGTATTTTTAAATATTTTATTAAATATTCATGAAAAAAGTAACTAAAAAACAAAGAAAAACAAAGGAAAATGTAGGAAAGCGTGTTTTCTGTTTAAGATGCACAATAGAGACCAAAAGCAAACTAAAAATCATAAATTGTGACCATTTCCACGTCTTTTGGGGCAGATTTGAAGCTGAAAAACTGAAATTATTCGAAAAACGGACAAACATGCCGTTTGTTTTGTGGTTGCCATGGCAACATGAAATACAGAATAATAATAAAAATGGTATCATAATGTCCGCAAAAATTTTTCGGAAAAAGTCACCAAATTTGAGCGTAATCGGACCAAAAATGTAGGAGAGGTTTACGATTATGTGGTAGGGGGGGGGGCATATTGTGCCCCCCCCCCCCTTGACCTTAGATGGCCTTGGACCTTGATAATGACCTGAAAATTGGGCTACCCAATGGACCTATTGTGCAAGTTTGATGAAAATCGGGCACGGGATTTTTGATTTATAGCAATTCTAAATTGTTGACGCCGCCGTTGCCGTCGCCGTCAGAAAAAACGGCGCCTATGTCTCGATTCTGCTACGCAAGCAAGACAAAAACCACAAATACACACAGTAATGCAACAGTAATGTGTTTTTCCATGATGAGGAGACACTGTAAATACTTTCAAAGAATGTCAAGACTGACCTTGTTCGATGTCTTGTTCTTGCCTTGTGATGAGCTTCTAGTCCTTCTGTCAGCGTCTTGAGTTTCCTTGGCTCTACTTGGGTAAACGAATGATCTCCAAACCACATTACCCAAACCTAAACAATAAAATTAATCATAAAGAATTATTCAGTTGGCTATTTGAAGTGAAGGAGGAAATAGATTCTATTAAGAGTCTCTATGAGTGTTTAAAGGTATAGATTCGTAATGGTTGGGATGCAGAAATCTATGTGAAACGAGCTGATGTATTCACAAATTGATGAATAGAATTTTTAAAAATGGATTATAATGTCAAATTTAGAGTAAGGTTGCAGTATCATTCTTCTCAAAATACATGCAGAATCAATACAAAAATGCTACATCCTAATCGAAAATTGGCATTTTGTTGACATTTCCGAAAAAAAGGAGAAAATGTGAAAATTTGTATACAGAGTGAATGAGAAGTTGTCCGACATGACGTCACGGATTCCGTCGAATTTGCCGATCGCACGGATCCCCATGAGCGGTAGGGATCGTCCTATCTCTGTGACTTTGAAAAGTCATAACTTTTGAACAGGTTGTCCGATTTTGCTCAAACTTTCACAGGTTGTTCATCTGATTAATTCATTCAATGAGAGCATGATAATCCTAGGGGTTGGTTTCCCTTTAAATCAATTGTTAATTTGTAAACAATTATCCTATAATATGTGATTTTTCTTTTGTAATTTGTTCAATTTACGTTTACTCAAAATTGTTCACACTTATTTTTTTTTGTTATATTGCTAGTTATAAAAATGGAAGTAAAATCAATCAATCAATCAGCCATCGCTTGACCAAAAACGTTTGGCCTTATCACTTAACACAGACTGGTAAATTACTCTAGGTTCATTTGCTCCAAGCTTGAACAGAATTATGTAGAAATGGGGTAAAAAAAGAGTACAAATAGTTTGAACATTTTTGTCCTAGACCAATCATGAGATCAACTGAGAAAAGAGATAACTATGTCTCAGCCAGAATTTCATTCAGGCTAGACAAAAAGCCTCATTTAATGTCACACTTACCTTGCCTTCCTCTCTCTTCTTTTGACATTTGACCTCTGCATCACTAACAAGCTTCCCTGGCCACGATGAGTATCCTCTGATTTGACCCCAGACCAGGTCTCCCGTCTCAAAGTCAGGGGAAAGAGACGAATCATCATCATGATCTGGAGAACAAGAAGCCTCATCTACTGCAAGTATAGAGAATGTGGAAACCAACAAATGGAATGTTATTGAAGTTATTCCAATATGTTGAAATCTTGAAATTATAAAACCAAATATACATTTAATTAAGATTAAAAAACACCACATACAAAGCTAGTCAAAATATTTTGCAACCTGTTAGCACTATAAAACAGTAGAAAGTAGATATGGTACAATGATCCCATTGTGATCCCATTGTTCTTGGTTTTATAGTTATAACAGGTAAGCAAAGAATTATGACAAGTAGAGTAGGTGATTAAATCTATAACTACTTGAATATGGACTGCATCAGAAAATAAAGAGTATCCCTTCTAGAGACATACCATTTACACTGTCTTGTACAGAGAACTTTACACTGACAATATGCTACCTGATAAATACATGAACGGTAAATATGGGTTGATCTAATAATAGATTCTTTGTAGATTACTCACAGAAAAAGCATACAATTGCATACATCATACAGTGTATGTGCAAAGTGATGGAAAATATAACTCTCATGCAACATGCTCTCATGATTTTGCAGCATGTGTTATCTTCAAAGAGAACATTTTCAATTCTAATTGTTTCTTGTACAAAATTGAGAGTTAACATCAGTTTCATCGCATGTAATTTTAAAACAAAAGAACCATTGTATTATCTGGACAAAATGTGAAGAACAATTGTTTTGGCATATTATACATGTATCTACTAATTCACTGACTTGTAAAGACATAAGATTTGTATACCAAAATAACAAATCTGGTAAATTCAATATATATTCTCTCATGAATTTACTTGAGCTGTAAACCAGTTTCTTTAAGCACAAATGTTATAATATACTTTAATTTCTATAATAAGGAATAGGATGTAGCCTTCAATTTCCACAAAACATTTGCTGTATTTCATTAGGCTTTCATAAGATGCAAGAACAAATTTTGCCACAATTAGTCGATGTGAAAATGAACGTTGTGACCGTAGTCAAAGCCAATTATGATTGATAGTAAACAGTCTAATTTTATGCATAAATCAGAATAAAAATTAATAATGATCTTTTTTAACAGATCAAGAAGGCAATGCATGCCTTTTTTCGAACACAATCATATTGGGTCAAATGCCAAGATCTTTTCAATTCAATTCAATTCGCACATTTATTTGGCAAAAGTAACTTGAATGTTAATCCTACACAGCATCAACGTGACAGCAATGTTCTTGTATATTTTGTCATGAACGATTTTCATCTATAGATGCAAATCTTTGAAGGTATGAGAACCTTGCATGATCAGTTCTTATGATCCTTACAATGATCAACTAAAATTTATATCACTGCTTAATAGTTCATAAATTTTAATTTGACACACTTGGTGGTCCATGCCACACCTAAGCAGTGGCCTGTAACATAAAAGAGATACAATTAATCAAAAACTAGTCGTATCTCTATGATACATGTTTTGCCATTGACTTACGATTAATATTTATGATAAGTTGGATGGTATCTTTTATGTTACATGGCCCTGATGTGGTAAAATTGGTTTAAAATGAGACCAATGGCATATTTGATAAGTATTGTAAAAGGGATAATTCTTTCAAGAGGCATATCTCAGTTGTTTGGAGATTTGCGTCAGGGAAGATGAATGCTTGGTTTAGCATTACTCATTTGCTAAAATAACATCCAGAATATGCTGGTGTAAACCTAATAAAGCTTGTTCTTTCAAACAAAAATTCAGTGGCATATCATGTACAGGTTACAATTTTTATTTTTTTAATGAAAGGTTGTCTCAAACGAGCCATAAAACAAAAATATAATATCTTGTATGCTAACAAACAAAATGTTGGTTAACTGATATGAATGGTCAATGTCTAAAAAGTAATGCTCTCAAATGGCCATAGATAAAAAAAAAATTGGGGACAAAATATGCAACTCACAATGGATTGTCAGTCCTCTGACGTACAATTTTGCAACACAGGCCTTTCAACAAATTATTACATATTTTATTTTCCTATTTTTATAGACCAAATGGACCTTCTGCTTCATCGTTTAAGTTACATGTACTTGCAATTAATTCCAAGACAGTATTATAATTGGTGCCCATTTTATAAAGCTGTTCGCAGGTTTACATGTAAGCACTACTGGAGACCCCTTCTCAGGTGCTGACTCAGTGACGCAGGGATCATTGAGTGCAGGAAACTGTCACCAGTCATGCGAAGAGTTGTGGGTATAAAGTGTGTACTGTACAAACAGCTTTATGAAACAGGTACCTGAAGACTCATATAAAAGAAACTTACCCATTATTCCATTATCCCTAGTTCTGTCCAATGTAGATGCAGTACTGTCACACTGATCAACAGGTTTCTTGATCAGCACAGGAACTCCAATCACTCCCTGGATGTTATTCACTGAGGAGTCTTTTAAAGCCATTCGACTTCCTCCACCATCCTTTTCCTGCTCCACAGCGTGTGCTGCACAAGAGTCTGGTCTCAAATGTGAAAGAACATGACATTCCTTAGATTGTATTCTGTTCTCACTACTTGGAAGGTCCTCAGATAAATCTGCATCCTTTGTGACAGCATTATCGCATATGCTTACATTGGTCATTTCATCAGGTAGAGACACAGATGCTTGCATTTGGTCTACAGCTTGAACTGTCTCTTTTTCCTTAGCTCCCTCAAGTTCATGCTCACTATCCTGCGTGCAAGGCATTTGGATATTTTCGCAACCTCCAGACTCATCACATGATGGAAGATCAATGTCTGTTTTAATACAGAACACAGAAGGCTGTTCAGCATTGTCCACTGATGCTGCAAGACTGCATGTGGCATTCGCTTCGGACTCTTCAGATCCTAAAGTAACATCGGTACTACACAAACAATTATCCATGCAAATATCACTTGTGTTTGATGATGGTGGTTTAGTGTTTGAATTCAAATCTACATCACAAACTCCCTCACCTGTGATCACATTGTCAATAGAATTGGAATTGTTAGAATTTACATTGCACTCTGGTGACAGCCTGTTAATTGTTGTTTCATTGCTATCTCTATTTTCATCAATAATATCTGCAGCGTCTACTGTCATTTTTCCGACACACTGCTCCTCCACTGAACACAGTTCTTTGGCATTTTCCATTTCACATTTCAGATCTATTCCTGCAGGTTTTCCTAAACAAGCATTTTCAGTTACTGTACTGGCATCAGCTTCCAGCTGTGGCTCTGTATCAGCAACCTCCATTTCACTTGCAACAGTCTCTACATCTTGAGCAATCTCACTTTTTACCAGAAATTCCTTTTGCTCAATCATTTCACAGCTCAGATGAGTTCTTGATCGTTCACTCTCTTTATTTGTGTCAATCTTTTCACTGACATTTTCATCATTGGTCAGACTGCTTGATTCTGGAATTTATGGCACAGATGTGGTACCTTGATCTGCCTGCTCCAATGGTAATACAAAGCACTCTTCTTGTATTTGAGTTGGATCTTCTTCATCATGTTCACAAGACACTTTAGAAGGCAAGGCATATGAATTTCCAGATCCATCAAAAGGTCGATTCGATTCTTCCAAATTTTCAATCAGTGGCACATCATCTGCAGCATTCTCCAAACAAGGTGCATTGTCTGATACTACTGAAGTAGAACTGTCATCTTTTAGGTGGGTCACCTCATCTGATAAAGAAGTAGCAATGTCGTCTTCAACATGTCCAACCTCTTCATTAGACTCAACTACACCTATAGATCCTATGTCATTGTCTTTCTCCTGTTGGCTGAGATACAATACCATATCAACATCTGTGCGTTGGGAAATATCAGCTGCTGGATGATTTACAACTTTGTGTTCTTCTAAGCATGTTTCAGAACTGTTATGAACAGAAGAATTCAATGGGTGGTCAGTCATCGATAGCAATGTTGTTGCAACTTCCTGCTCTTCACTAACTGATGGCATTAGTGTAGTAGTACTCCTGGATTCTGTTTCTGGGCGTATTTCTGGCGACTTGACAGATGCAGAGGGTGTGGTCACTGTTTTGTTTATATTACCATCTAGCTCAGAACTCTTGGGATGATCTTGCGCACATCTTGCTTCTTGCATCTCAGTACATTCTTCACTTACTGGTTCTTGAGAAATAAGAGTATTTTCCCCATTATCTGCAGTTACTGTCAGAATAATAGATCTGTCTTGAAAAACATCAACAGGTAAATTATGTCCACTATCTGACTGTTTGGCAACTGACTGATCCTTTTCAATAGAGTGTCCAACTATCTTGGTATTATCACCTTGTAAATCGCCATGTGTCGAAGAGTACTGTTCAGTTGCTGGACCCAATACTGCAGGACTGGAACAATTTTGATCATCTGGCATAGACTCTGCTTTGTTAGGACTATGATTGATACCTTCTGACTTGTTATCCCCAGTAATCTGAGCTTCTACAGAATCATTTGGCAAGGAACACTGTTGATCTAATCTAATGCATGTGTGTGATGGATGTGAGGATACTCTCTCCAGTGTTGCTCCATCTGCTTGAGAAATAGGAACATTGGAAGTCATACTAATTGATTTGTTTGCAGATTGAGTAATGGCGGACACATCCTTCGTGTTACCATCTGGGTTTGCATTTACAATAGATTGATTGGAATTTCTCAGATCTGCAAGCATATCCTTTACCTTTTTTGGACCCGTAGATTTAACATACATTTTTTGTTGTTGTAGCTGAGGCAGCATATTCCTCAGATGAGTATCTTCAAGAGCACTTTGAACAACAACAGGAAGACGATTGATACTATGTTGCTCCTGTGGGCCATGCATTTGTGTCCCAGAGGCAAGCTGTTGATCAGGGAATGGGGGATGAACCATTCCTGGAACATGAGGTGCAGAGGGATAATCATGAAACTGGTTGGGGCGTAATGGGTTATGCATGGGGTTCATATGTGGATTCCTCATCATCATCTGTGGCACAGCAGGATGCCCAAGGTTCTGGAAAGGCATCATCTGGGGCACATGCTGAGGCAATACACCACCATGAACAAGTGCAGCATCTACAGATATACTCCTCTGATTTTTTGCCTTTCTCTTTCGCTTTTTGCTGGGAGGGCCTGACACAAAGTCCAGTTCAGTCTCATGCATAGCGAAGGTTGGATTCTGCAGACCTCCCCATGGTCCAGGTGGATAGCCTATCTGACCATAATCTGGCATTCCAGGCATTGGGGGAGCCATATGCCCAGATGGCACTGGCATTCTTGGCACCCCTGGCATCATTTCTCTTGGATATCTGCCTCTCAGTTGCTGCATGTTACCAGGCAAAGGAGGTGATTTATCCATCACAGCATAGTAATACTCTTGCTCCATTTTTAACCGATGAAATTCCTCCTCTGTCACGACATGTTCAACTGATTTACTAATCACATGTTTGTTAGATTGCACTTCAACATGCTTGTCTGCAATGGCTACATTTTTGTCAACAACTGAGGGTTCTACAGGATCAGTTTGTTTTTTATTTGATTCATCCTCAACTTGTTCAGATTTCTCTTGATTTTCGGTGGTAGTTTCCGGATCATCACTATGACATTCTGCCTTTGAAATGTGAGAGGGAGTTTTCACAGAACAGGAGTCTTTAGTTTCCTCTTTTTTCAAAGTACTGTCTGTAATGGGTGGCTCACTTGAGGATTCTTCTTCCTCTGGAGCATTTTTAACAGTCTGTATCTCATCATCTTCTTTATTTGATTTACCATGTCCATCCATTTCATTTTGAGATTCCTGTGAACAATCGGTAACTGAGCCTTTTGTGTCTGATGTTTCAGGTGGATTTTCACAAGCAGTTCCAGATGACTGATTATCCATATGAACAGGAGAACATTCCTCAGATTTCTGTTCTTGCTTTTCTGCATCTGCTTTTGCCTGTTGCTGATGGGCTTTGATCATTTTAGTTAATTCCTCATGTGGGAGTTGTAGTAACTGACTGGCTAGGTTTGGCATCTTACATACTGCTTCCTGTTGCTGTTTGCTCGCTAATTGAGCTTTAGCAGCAATAGAGAGAAGATTACTAGCCGACATTGAACGAGTATCAGGTTCAGAAAGTACATGCTGAATAGGAGAACAAGTAGTTGGTACTTGGTCTGCACTCCATGCTCTTTTCTTCTTCTGCCCAACTCGGGGATGCCGTACTCTAGGAAATGTGGGACTGATGGGTCCAGCCATGTTATCTCCAAACATACCAGGCACTCTCATTTGTGGATTGTTCGCAGCATGTGGATGTTGTGGCCTTGGAAACATGTTATTCATTAGAGGAGACATAATACCTTGTGGCATTCCTCTAGGCATGACTCCAGGATGAGCATTAGACATTCTTGCTGGATATGGCTGATTGTATTCATTTGGAAAAGGGAATCTCTGATGAGGAAAATGAGGCATCTCTGCATTATTGAATCGTGGAGGAGTCATGGCCGGCAGACTTTGTCCTGGGAATGGTATCTGCTGCTGCATGTGTTGATTACCAGCAAAGAGGTTTCCTTGGTTTTTAGGCTTACGCTGCTTCAGATTTGTTCCAAATTGTTGATGAAATTCATAGAGCATTCTCATCTGATGCTGCTGTGCCTCTATAGTATTACGTTGCATGTGAGCATCAAAAGGAATGGAGTCTATGTGATGCATCAAATTCATATGATTCATCTGTGGCATTGTTCCAGAAGGCATGGAATTGGGAAGCATATTGGAGGTTGGGAAGTTCGGAAATTGCATCTCGGTTGCTACGTGTGGGAGAGGCTTACTTCTGTTTGGACCTGCAAAGGTAAAAAAGATAAACATTCTTTAGTTGTTACTTGTTGTATAGTTGTATGTAAAAATTAAAAAATCAGATTCAACAAAAGTTTTCCATATATTCTGATATCATACACTATATGAATAATGCTACAATGCATTTTACACACTGTGAACAGATAAGAAGTTGAAGATTGAACAACAAATCTTTGCTGTTCAAATCAAATCATATACAAATGAAACTCGGATCAAATGGAACCTGGAAAAAAATAAAGTAAATTCAAAGCAGCTGTAAACAGCTTTTATTTTTCCATTTTAAAAATGTACAAATATTTCTCGACTAACCTGGTTGGTTGACTGTGACAGCTTCTTCAACCTTTGCTGTTTCCATGCTCTCAAGCCAGGTTGCCATTGCAACCACTTTCCTCTTGTGATTGCAGAGATTAGTGAGTCCATTGTCACTGCTGGCCTCCTGAGCTGTACGCGGCTTGCACAGTACCCGAGAGTCAAAGTTGAAGAGTTTCTCCAAGATGATTGGGCACTCAAGACCACATTTACAGGTGCCATCAGAGCTCAGGTAAGCTTTCACTTCCTCAATAGATTGCAAAAGCTCTCCACCAGGGCTGTAAATTACATGACAATGAACATGATTTGAGCTAGGGAAATATGGATGGGGCATAATATTTTCTAAGTCCAAGCATAACATTTAACATACAAATTATGACCAAAAATGGAATACATAAAATATAATTTATATTGCTCCATTTTTTTTCAGATAGCCAGAAGTCGGAAAATAGGAGGAAGACAGAGGGACTAAAAAATGTATGCATGTATGTAAAAATAAAAAAAATAAAAAGAGAACAGAAGTATAGCATCAAATATTGTATCTAAGAAATGAATATCTAAGATTTTTTGCAGTCCTGTAAAACTTCTTTGAAAAACAGATAGTCTTGGTGAAAAATAAAGTTGCATATACAATTTTATTCCCTATGAATCAACACAATGAATGCATTCTCAATCTGCATTGGCTTGGTAAAACCCAGTGTTTAAAATATCTTCCCGTACATGTATGTAAACGATTTAGGATTATATTTTAAACCATTGCTTGAAGTGAATATCTTATACCAGAGTTATATTTCATTTCAATCTAAAAGAAAAATATTTCAGAATTAATTTTCTCCGAGAAGTTAATTGTTTCTGATACTAACCTCATGTAAACCACTTTCTCGTTGACAATGGCCCTCTTCCATCCTACAGGCACCACCGTAGGCTCCATCTCATCCAAGATACCACAGCAAATCTAAATCACACTGTGTCTGACGGTCCACACACTAGCATCAAATAGTGAGCCACAAAGCAATGAGCCTTGTGGCTCTCCTTCAGGAAACAGGTAGATTGGAGCACAATAAGGCAAGAGTTCGTACCCATTGCTGACAACGCTAGAGAACTTGCAAAAGCAAAAGCCTCAGAAATTCATCCCATAAAGTTTATCCCTCAAAGATGATCTTGAAAAGTTGATGATTGTACTGGCCGTCTTGGCTATAAGAAAAAAGATAAGGGAACAATAAAATCAATCAACTTCTTGCCTTTTTTATGTGCATCTATATCATTAATATTTTTTTTATGCATACTAGCATACTAATAAAACAGCTATACAAACCCTGAATGAATCATTTTGAATTAAAATGCAGCATTGAACGCTTCTAAAAAAATTGGTGATACATGTACATGTAAACTATGGCTCCAAGGTGCTACCTGTATAGATCTCGGAGCTTTGTTTTTCCAGAACGAAAAGGGATGATTAAAATTTATTATTTATCTATTTTTTTATTTACCTTTCTTCAATGCAACAACTGGCAATGTATTCTTTGAAGCCTATACAAAGAAAGGATAAAAATTTATCACAAGGTGCTACATAAGCACTTGCCTGATTGACGGGCCCGATTGCATAAAAAGTTGCGTTTAAACACAACTCTCAAAATTAAATGCAAGTCCAAACTACGCACTTCTGATTGGTTGAAAATCGAGTTGCGTTAAATTTTCTGACTTGCGTTTAAACGCAACTCTTTATGCAATAGGGCACAGCAAGTAAAAGACACTGTTGGGTATTTTTTTAAAGCAAATGCAAAAGCTGCTTTCCCAACTTGGGTAAGGAAAAAGAGGAATCAAAATGAATGGTTAGAGAAGTGAAGACAAAACCTAGTCAGTCTGATCTGGGTTTTGCGATTTAAGCTAATTACATTGTAAAAACAATCAGGCATTGATGTGATGGGCATTTTTAACTTGGCAAATTTGACGTAATCTGTAATGTCATATGGAGCACTCATCATTCCCTTTGTACATGAATTAATTAAAAATTGATCATGTCATATTTCAAATGAAGAATCACCATCATTCTATGTGGAATGCTTGTAGAGTTGACGTGGTTTTATTGTATCTAATTTTAAAATATTGTCTACTTTTCCTGAAAAATAGGATAATGTGAAATTTGGCGTACAAAGTGAACAAAGAGTTCTCCATCTTGGCAGCTACAGTGTACATTGTATTTTGTGCCTGTAGGTGGCCAACCAAAGCCCAAGGGGGAGTAAATTCAAAACTGTTAAAATTCAAAAAAATGTAATGGATTGCCGGATTTTGCTATAATTGTCAAAGTTTGGTGATTGTATTTTCTCCATCAACTGAAGGAACACAAATCTCTGGAGTTAATTTCCCTTTAATTTACAGCTATCTTTAAGTGTAAAGTGTAAAGATTTCCTCCTGAGCAGGTGATTTTCAGCCATTTCTAGGTTTGCTTGCCCGACCAAGTACATGTAAGTGCTTAAAAAGATTATGTAGCACCCTGCTTCATTGGGTTTTATCATACATGTTGTAAAAATGTTTTCTAATCATAGTTTTTTTTATGAATCAGTTTTGTGGTGGTAATTAACATTAAAAACTTATAGCGCTCCTCCCCTTTAATTAACAGAAGAGCCTACCAAAATACATTGTACAGGAGCAGAAAATTTTGGTTTTTTTTAACAGAACAAATTTCTAGGTAAATCAGACAAATAATTTAAAATGTTGATGATTTGAAGAAAAAAAAATTGGCAGATCAGTGAAGATCATCAGATATGTTGCTAATTTGATGATGTCATGGGAGCACTAGTAACCATTTTATTTATATCTATGGTGCAAAACACATCATTTCTACAGGGAGATCTAAGGTTGGGTTTGTATAAATACAAACATGCAATTAAGCGATCTACATATCTATCACAAAGATATCTTGTTGTTAAAGTTTTGAGGAAATCATATCTTTGGGTGAAAAAAGTTTAGATTTTATAACATCGACATGAATGTAAATAATGGTCAATTTTGTACCAGAGACATCATCATTTGCCAATTTGTCTAACTATTTACATGTAAGCCTTCATGAATTTCTTATTAGTTGTTAGATTAGTTTTAAGATTAGTTGTCATTTCTTTTGTTCTATAAATATAATTTTTCTGCTCATGTTAACAAATATCATTTTGGGTAGACTCTTCTTAAAATTAAAAAATTTAATTTTCTTTATTATCAGTGGCAAATGAAGTTCAAGGATTACTGTAAATTTAACACGCAAAGATAAACAGCAAATAACCAATTGATACAAGTTGTACACAATAAGGGATTCTACATAATAATGATAATTAATAGACAATAGCTATATATCCATCCATCCTACTATGTCTTTAAAAAGAACGGTTAAATGTCATGCTTCACGTGTCTATGTTTTGAGACATTTTTGGTGAGAACTTTATAAAACACATTTGTTTTTATACAATAATCTATCTTGCCATTCAATATCTTCATCACATCCATTGGGCTTTCTTCAATTTTATTTTAGACCAGTTTAGGTCTTTGTGTTCTACACAGGTACTACACATCACTCAACAACAGAGTCTCACATGAATGTTTCCCTCTGAGTGCGCATACCAATTGGGCTTAGTGGCTGGTTCAAGAAAAGAGCAATTTTTAACAAATATGTAACGCATGCACAATTTAAGGCTTAAATGCGCACTCACAGACACTCAAGAACACACACAAAATGAAGAAAATAAAAACATACATACATGTACAGTGTACAGTTCTTCTTTTAAACCCAAGTTATTTTTCACAAAAATCTGAGCTAAACTTTCAAATGATAATTTAAATAGAGAAAGAACAAATTGAAGGTAAGGAATCACCGATGCAAAAAAAAAATGATTATCAAATAGGTGACTGAAAAATGGCCTAATACCCACAAGTTTCTATGTAACTTGGGGGTGGGCAAAAATTAAAGGGACAAGTAGATTCCCTGCCCATAAAACAAATGAAATAATGAATATGGGCACACCTTACAGCACATGCCACAGACATATATACACACACACACACACACACACACACACACACACACACACACAGATACAAATACAAACATCGCCCCCATGTGGACACACACAAGAGGCTATTACCAGATTCTTTGGCTGATAACATTTATTTCCTTTTCTTTTAATATTGTATCAGTAATACCGCACAGTTTTCAAATTATCTTTTTTTTAGGAGGGGAGGTGAGTCAAAAGACATAAGGCGCTCCCACATTTGTCAATTTGGACATTCAATTTTCTCTTAAATAGGCAGCTATTATTTTTTTCAAGAGTTGGTGCAAAAATAATGAACTGCTTTGTGGGTGTGTATGTGTGTGTTTGGTTTGTGTTTTTGTGAGAGAGATACATTTGCACGCTTGTTGATGTGTGTGTGCGTGTGTGTGTGTGTGTGTGTGTGTGTGAATGATCATTTGTATATTTGATAGTGTGTCTTCTTTTTTCTCATTTCTGTTCAAAGCTGTTTTGGTGTTCACCTAGCCAGAAAGTATTTTGCACTGTAGGGGAAATTGTTTGTTGTTAAAAGAATAGTCTACTCCAAAATAATATTTCTTCAATAGAAGCAGAAAAATTAGATGAGCAGAACAAAAAAAAGTTTGAGCAAAATCGGACGATTAAGAAGAAAGTTATGAATGTTTTAATATTTAGACAAATTGGCAACTGATGACGTTACAAGTGCACAACTGACTATGTATCATATTCATATTAATGTTATTAAATGTTACTCTTTCGCCAAAAATGTAATTTCCTCAAAACTTTAACTAAAGGATATCTTTATGATAGATATTTAGATCCCCTATTTGCATGTTTACATTCATACAAACTTTGTATCTTTCTGTGAAAATGATGAATTTTGCACCATAAACATAAAGACAATCCTGGGTTGTTGTGCACCCATGATGTCATCAAATTGGCAACATGTCTGAAAATCTTCACTGATTTGCTGATATTTCATTACTTTTGGATTACTTGTTCGATTTTCTTCAAACTTTTTTTGTTCTGCTTGCCAATTTTTTCTGCTCCTGTTAAAAAAATATTGGGGGGGTAGACTCTTCTTTTAAGTCATACTTTCAATTATCCCCTTCAAAACACAGGTGTATTTTTTGTTTAGCAGATTGTTTGTATAGAATTTTAAAGTAAAGAGTTGAAAGTGTTTTCACAATATTTAAACATGCTAATCAAATGTGAAAAATCAAATTATTCTGTGTATTTAAAGTACATATTGATCTATTGATACATTTTATCAAGCATAATACTGATTTTTCACCAAATATGTTAACTGGAAACGGTCTGATACAATAGTTAGGGTCTTTCAATGGGGTTGGGTACATTTTTGTGACATCCCAAAACTCTAAATCCATGCATTTTTCAAACCAGGCAAATATTGTAAAATAATGACATTACCCCCAAAACTGTGTCCCACCCAGGAGCATTCCTTAGAGACCATAGAATTTTGGAATTTGACACCTGACAATTTCTGGTACATGCAAAAGCAATATGAAGTCCATGTCACATAGGTAAATTTTTGTATGCCTGTAGCTTCAAATCTAAAAAAGATTTCCAATTCAAATGGGAATTACTGAGAAAAAGGGGCAATTTGATTCAATAGATCAAAGCTTGAGAAGATCTGCAGTGATCTTCAGGGTGAAGTGACAAAGTGATGATACCTACATGTAAGGTACATGGACATCCCATGAAAAGTTGATCCAACCCCATGGAAATGTCCAATAGGTACAGAAATATGATGTCACAAAATGTGTAATTTGCCACTATGCTGGCAGTAATGTGTTGGTCCAATTTTGGATGTAATTTCTACATACAAGCTGTGCACATTATAAGTGAAAGTACACTTGGTGACATCATTAATATACATGTACTTTTGTACCCAACAGGACATTTTGGGGCATAAACTTGACTACTATTTTTAGGTAATGATATAGCATTTTATAGTTATGCAGTTTTGTTACATATATAGTCTCTTATAACATTTCAATTTTGTCAAGATGTCTAACTAAGTTAATAAACATAGTTAAATAAACTTATTTCTGAAAAGGCCCAGAAACGAGTAAATGCATGAAAATCAGCAATTTAGTATTAGGTCACAGAAGTATTAAAAGGTCCCTGCATCCTAAATCTACAAGTTGTTTCACCAGGACAGGACCAGCAGTAGTTAGCTTTAATTTAGAGAAATGGCAAGAGCAATTTTGCGTGCACGTACACTGCATCCATTGGTATACAAACCAATGGAACTGTGCAAAAGGACGTAGGCGATTATTTCTAAACTAGATTCGAACAAGAAACCTTCGCAAACTACATGAAGGCATAAGTTGGATCATGATCAAAATCATTCTCAAAATCTGCTAGCCAAGGAAACAGAAAGACATTTAACTAAACATCATTATTCAGTTTCTAAGTTTAAAGGTAATTCAGGTCACTATTGAACTTTTACCAATGACGCATGCCAGCTGGACCTTCATCTACTGGTCTGTCAAGATGAATTACATATCACATTATGTTGGTGAATCCAGTTATTGGATACTTGACAATTTTGCAATCAATAATTTGAAATAAATACACTGAAATGTTTCTAGATCTTATCATCATTCCAAATACTCTTCATTTGCCATAATTCCTGTGCTTCAACATGCATATTTCAGTAGGTGTGCGATTTCAATACGCATCCGGTAATGCCATGCTCTCCGGTAATTGGATTTTCACTAATCATTTTATCAACAATCACATCATGACAATGTTTAAAAACCAATAATTATCTAGTGATGTCTATACTGACTGACGTTACATGTACCGTACCGGTACATTTGAGCAGCATTTATTGGCCATAACCATTGTCAATACTTGCCTTTACGGTTGTTCATGTCACAGAGCATGATAGAATATATAGGGCAATAGGCAGCCTCTAAGTCTAACTACATGTAGGTGAATTTGCAAAGTGTAAAATCACTCGAGAGATATCCTGGCCCCAGCATGCTTAGCGTTTGAAAAAAATGTAAATTCACAATGAATACATGTCATAACCGGGTACGTGCCTTCACGGTTGTTCATATCATCATGGAGCATTGTGGGTAGTTTTTCTAAAACACACCATACGCACATTGTTTACACTGGCACTGCACAAGATCACTTCCATACCAGAAAAACTACCCTGCCCCTGCATGCTCTTCCAGACTTTTGACATAAAGGCCCGTAAATCACAGAAATTCACAAAGTCATTAAGGTTAGATCTGGGAAAATTTAGATATCAAGAAAAGAGCTCTCAGTCCTTTGAATTCACACTGCACAATACATCAGATACGGTACCTGTCAGGGTAGCTAGGTCCTAGGGCTAGGCTAGGCTCTATCCACTGACGACTCATTCGGATCGCCACACAAATTCAACCTCCCTTACCCTCCTCATTCATCTCTATTCAGTATTCTACATGTAGGCTACACACGTCCACAACAAGATGTCAGAAAAAGACGAGACGAATTTTTGGTCGTTTGATTTGGAAAAGTCTAGATCTCGGTGAGAGATTACGGATTATTTTAGAAATAATATTATAAAGGGACTCACCATCAAAATATGATCATTCTTTTTTAAACCTTAAAAAAAAAAAAAAAAAAAAAAAAAACTAAAGTCTATTGCACACCATTTCTCCCGAACTCATATATCCACTTACGGTGGTGTTAGTCTACAATTGCGAGCTGGCGCGCCGTCGCGACTGCGGGCCGGGCCGGGGCGCTCGCGCTAGCTGCAGTGGCTCGTTCCGCTACATGAAGTAACGGGGTCTCGCTAATGAAGACTATGATTTTTCGATACATCTCGCCCCTCTTCAAACTCAGTCAGGAATCACTTTGTTAGCACTCCGCAACGTTGCACCCCAAGGTTGCACTTGGAAGCCAGTGCTTGATCACAAGGCATCACTGCCATAAATCTACTACCGGAGATAGATGTTTACATTTCCATGCGTCCTTGGGATTTAACTTTTACAAATGGCATATCTCTGATATAATAATGTTTAGTGATTGAGGTTGTATCTTGGAAAAGTCTTTGACTCAGCCGGAACCGCTAAACACGGTACTTTAGGATTATCAAACAATAGTTTGCAACCAATTCATAAAATTAATATTTTCGATCTTTCTGGTATTAGTAAAAAAAAAAAATCCATACGGCATTTCTGACATGAAAAAACCTTTATCACACAAAGCATGACTTTTAGTGTATGGCGATAACAAATTCCCTCTCCATTGAATTGGAAGTCGGCAAAATATAATTCAATACATGTACTTCTTCTGTGCACATTGAAATTGTTCTTTATCAAACATTTCTCAATTTGTGTGTTTGCTTGTTTATCGTGTTGTTCATGTAAACAAATTTTAAAATATATGTTTGTTCCCATCACTACTCTACAAAGAGGGGTACTAATAAATAATAATTTTCGCCGGCCCTTATGAAAATGCCTCCTATACACCCATAATAACAATAAAACAATTATGGTAAATTCGACTAGGATAATCAGATGAAAGCTCAAATAGAAAGGTGGTATTGCGCTTTTTCCTTTAGAACAAAGGCCGCAGCCCCAATGATGGGACGATCTGGATGACGGTGCTAGCAACTGCCCGCATTTCCCATTTACCGACCGTAAAGCTCTGATGCCCAGTTTGATATGGCCATCGCTCAACTACGACAAAGCTCATGTGTCTTGTTTGATTTGGAATTAATCCTCACCACTGCTAGCCTCGGGTGTTGCACCTTCAAACTCAATGTGGAACCTAGCAAGGTGTCATAGTGCCATTTATTAAAAATGCACCCTAAAACTAATTTTGCTTGTATTATTTTGCTACTCTTTTTTTCTTTGCATGCATGCATCTCCATAGTCATCACATATTATTTTTTATTTTTATCTAAAAATGCTATTCTGGTTAGGAAAAGCCAAACAGCAGGTGCCTGCGTGTCAGACATTTTTTTTTATTATGAATTAATTTATTGCGTTTTATACATTTTTATATATATATCCTTTTTAGTAATACAATTGATGCCTTACCAGCTGATATAGTTTTTGATGACACTCCCTTAGAAAAGGTATTATATTCTAAGTTTCTTGGTGTAATAATTGACAACAAGCTTTCATGGAAGATTCATATCGATAATATTTCTAAAAAGATTTCACGGAACATAGGTATACTAAACAAACTAAAGATCCATCTTCCATGCAGCTTCTGCCTTACTAACATTATATTTTTCTCTAACATTACCGTATTTGAATTACGGCTTACTTGCTTGGGGCAACGCTCACCAAACCGTTTATCTTAAACAAACTGTTATTGTTGCAAAAAAAGAGCGGTTAGAACTTTCGTGCTCATACTGATCCATTTTTCTTTGATAGTAGTATTCTGAAAGTAAAAGATTTATATCTACTTCTGTTTAAGTATATACTAACGATTTGTTGCCAAATTCTTTCGATAATATGTTTTTAAGAAATCGCGCAATTCATTATTACCCAACGAGACGATCAGAAGAGTTTCATTTGCCTTTGCTTAGAACTCTCTTCGCTAAAAATACGTTTATATATGAAGGTCCAAACCTCTGGAATTCTTTTTCTGATTACTTAAAGAATTCTCCTTCTTTATATGTATTTAATTTTTTTAAAAAAAGATTGAAATTATCGTTACTCTTAAAATACAAGGATTAAGTTATTGTTCCTGCTACGCGCGCACCCATTCTGTCCTATGATCATCTGAATGATTTTGCATTATCACTCTTGCTTTCTTTTATTATTTATTCCATACGCGGAGTGTTACCTTATTTAGATATTTAAATTTCAAATGTTTTATTTGATGTTATGAAAATTTTGTTTCGACAGTGATTCTTCAGGGTATGAAATATTTGATTTTCGTTTAAGTTTTGTGCTATAATTTTTGTTCTTGTTATATGTATGTTTGTGTTTTGTTATATGTATGTTTGTGTTTTGTAATTTTGTCTGTCCTTTATTCTATTTTACATGTCCGTCCTCGCAGGATTATAGATACTATAGCATGATATAATTGCTATTGTAAATATTGTCGCCGTTATCATTATTTTTTTCTTTTCTTTTTTTACAAAATTAAGTATTTTCCAATCAACAAATTTGTTTTATTTTGTTTTTTGTTAATGTGGTATGAAAAAAAAATGTTATTTCACTGGGTCCTAAGCAATACAAGCTTTGCTTTTAATTTAGGTTCCCCCACAACGGTTATCTTTTTCTTCTTTTTTTTTTTATTAATTCTTATTAATTTTTCGATTTTGTGTAACTATTTCTTGATTGATATGTATTATTGTCGTATATGATTTGTTATTGTAAACGAAAGTGGAAAAATAAATTCAAATCAAATCAAATCAAATTTCATCACCCTCAATATACAGCAGCAATCGCCCATGAATGATGACTGCGCGACAGCTTCATACAAAGTTGTTTCGAACGATATTCATATCTATGAATAATTATGCTGGCCGATGATTATTATGGTTTGTGGGACGACTTGTGGAGGGAAATGTTCAGCTATAGCAAAGAGCGTAGCGAAGAGGGCTCAGTCACCGAATAATACACATAAAAAGCTGTCGTACGCACAGACCATAGGGCTTCCATTTCGGAGAATACACGCTCTTACT
>BQKZ01000001.1:160523-182540 GCA_036244855.1 Temnopleurus reevesii
GCAGTGATTGTCAAATCTCTGTGGCTTTGAAAATTCATAACTTTTGAACGGGTTGTCCGATTTTGCTCAAATTTTCACAGTTTGTTCATCTGATTTTTCTTCATATCCTGAGAGCAGGATAATTCCAGGGGTTGGTTTCCCTTTAACAGATTTTACACATTACCATTTTTATGCCTCCGCCACCGTAAGGTGGTGCCGGAGGCATTATGTTTTTGGGTTGTCCGTCCGTCCGTCCGTCCGTGCGTCCGTCCGGACCTTGTTACCGCGATAAGTTCAGAATCGCTTGACAGATTTTGACCAAACTTGGTTTAAGTATGTATAAGCATGTTAGGATGAACTGATTCGATTTTGGGTTCAATGGGTCAAAGGTCAGAGGTCAATGGGCAGAAAAACCCGATAAAGCTCATTATTGTTATAACTTATATTTAAAAAAATTGAACCAATTTCTTTCAAACTTACAGTGTGTAGCGCAATTATGTATAAGCATGTGAGGAAGAACTGATGAGATTTTGGGTTCACATGGTCAAAGGTCGCAGTGCCCAAAATTTGTAAAATGTTTTTGATTTCTGATGGCATGGAACAAACAAGCCGTACATATCTTTCTGATTGCATGATGGCGGAGGCATAAATTTCGACCGTGCACAGTCGAGGATTCATCTAGTCTAGAAAAGGGGGTGGATGAGCTGCAGCTCCCTAGCCCCAGTGTTTCTGCAGTCCCTCCAAGACATCAATATTGGACCACTGTGAAGTACAGTGACATTAAGTGACTATCTGCTAATCGTCACCTACCTCTTTTTATCTTGCAACTAAAAACATTTCTTGTATTGTATTTTGTTTTATGAAACAAAGAAAATTACAAGACGTAAAAGGATTATCTGTTGCAATGTTGATTTTAAGCATCAAGGTGTAGTGGATCTTACTCTCCTCTCAACCAGTGTCGCAGTATCAGTTTCACCCATTGCATTAATTTCTTTCAGCAAGAAATCAATCAACATTGTGCTGCACTTCATCCAGGTGTTTAAATTGGTAATGTTAAGATATGAAGGATGTTAGTGCAATTTGTATTGCTCATCCTTTTGCCCCGGTCACATAGGGCCCCAGAAGCAACACACGATTCAACATGACTCTTTGTTCTGAGGCAGTTGACCGTGAATTAACAAAGAGTCATGTTGAATCGTGTTGCTTCCAGGGCTTTTGAGTGGGGTAATTAATGTTAGTGTGTAAAAGCACATTTTAAGATGTATTGTTATTACTTTAAAACGGGGCAACCGGGGATGCCAGGGTGAAGAAACTCAGATAGTCTACTTAGATCTGCTTGTATCATATTTGCTTTGACTTTTTCTTTATTTTTCATAGATATTGTAAGACTTATCCCATTACAAGGTCCATAGAGTAGTCCACTTCATCAAGAATGAGTCTTTAATGGTCTAAGTTTTGTCCCTGTTCTCCTGTTTTAGGGTAAAGTATGTTAATTAAAGATTCTAGTCATTAATAATTTCACTAGACCACATTTTGTTCATCACACAGCATCAAAGTTCTATCTGTATCCAGCACACCCACTATGTTACATTAGTTTTTATTATTCAATAATTCTCAACAATATATGTATAGAACATTTATCATGTTTCAATGTGGCATGAATTTTTAAAATCATACAATTTCATTAATTATAGCTTTCAGAAATATATGCTGAATATTGCACATATATTTGAAAAGAGACTATTTTGTTTTTACAAATCTGCCTTATGTCTGTGACTGTTGTGTGTGACATAATACATGTACCAGGAAATTTTATGTTAGCAGACACTAAATTTATCTGAATTATGTAAGTATATATGCAAAGCATGTACATTGTTAGATTTTATTCTGATCGACAATTATGATAAGTGTAATCATCCTTGTTATTGTCATTATTATGTATCTACATCATTGATTTTGATTAAACAAAACTTTTTGTAAAATATTTTGATGACTATTACAATATTTGTATGAACCCTTTTTACTGCCATTGAAGATGACACATTCACACATATAGATTTTTCTTTCAGAAATATTTGTATAATTATCCTGAACAAGCGTCATAGGAATAAAAGGATTGAACATATTGTCCGTATTTTCATGATGTGACGGGAGCCAGAGGGTATGGTTACACTAAATGAGTTATAAATCCATTGAAACATGTCCTTTAGAATTAACACGTTGATGATAGGATGCCCGTTGAATTGGCACTATGTCAGGATTTATTTGTCGCCATGCAACAATACTCTTTGGCTCCAGTCACTTCGTGAACACACGAACAATATCTTGCATCTCTTACTCTATTAGGCAGGCACAAGTCCATTATCAACTTATTTTTGTTCCCATTTCTTCTTCTAGATAGAGTAAAGGACTGTTTATCAATAAACCAAACCAATTTTGATGAGATGATGTTAGTGGAATATAATGAGAATCCATTNACCCACTATGTTACATTAGTTTTTATTATTCAATAATTCTCAACAATATATGTATAGAACATTTATCATGTTTCAATGTGGCATGAATTTTTAAAATCATACAATTTCATTAATTATAGCTTTCAGAAATATATGCTGAATATTGCACATATATTTGAAAAGAGACTATTTTGTTTTTACAAATCTGCCTTATGTCTGTGACTGTTGTGTGTGACATAATACATGTACCAGGAAATTTTATGTTAGCAGACACTAAATTTATCTGAATTATGTAAGTATATATGCAAAGCATGTACATTGTTAGATTTTATTCTGATCGACAATTATGATAAGTGTAATCATCCTTGTTATTGTCATTATTATGTATCTACATCATTGATTTTGATTAAACAAAACTTTTTGTAAAATATTTTGATGACTATTACAATATTTGTATGAACCCTTTTTACTGCCATTGAAGATGACACATTCACACATATAGATTTTTCTTTCAGAAATATTTGTATAATTATCCTGAACAAGCGTCATAGGAGAAAAAGGATTGAACATATCGTCCGTATTTTCACGATGTGACGGGAGCCAGAGGGTATGGTTACACTAAATGAGTTATAAATCCATTGAAACATGTCCTTTAGAATTAACACGTTGATGATAGGATGCCCGTTGAATTGGCACTATGTCAGGATTTATTTGTCGCCATGCAACAATACTCTTTGGCTCCAGTCACTTCGTGAACACACGAACAATATCTTGCATCTCTTACTCTATTAGGCAGGCACAAGTCCATTATCAACTTATTTTTGTTCCCATTTCTTCTTCTAGATAGAGTAAAGGACTGTTTATCAATAAACCAAACCAATTTTGATGAGATGATGTTAGTGGAATATAATGAGAATCCATATTCATCATTATCAACCATAATGAACCATGATGCTTTTGGAAAATCTAACAATTTATGATTTAGATAAAGGGTTGTCAGAAAATCAAAAGATCAAATGGTATAAGTACTCTTTAAGCTTTTTACAAAAAAGCGATTTGTGCCCCATAATGCATACAAAAATTTGCAAAACATTAACTGAGGAGAAAATTGTGGCAGTGATCGTTGATAACAAATTAGGATTTTCTTAAGTGGTATTAGCAACTCTACATGCTGTTTGTGATAATGGGTATGCTGAATGATGATGATGAGGATGATGATGATGATGATGATGATGATTATGGTGCTGGTGGTGGTGATGATGGTGAGGATGATGGTGATGGTGATGGTAATGGATATGATGATGATGATGATGATGATGATGATGATGATGATGATGATGATGATGATGATGATCAATGATGATGATGATGATGATGATTATGGTGCTGGTGGTGGTGATGATGGTGATGATGATGGTGATGGTGATGGTAATGGATATGATGATGATGATTATCATGATCATGCTATTGCTGGTATGAGATCTGATGATTGATGATTTTCAAGAAATCATACTGCATGATGATGGTAATGGATATGATTGTGACGAAGGTATACTTCAGGCACTTGAACGGGGGCAGACACCATTTTAGGAGTGCATATCCTTCCCTCCCTCCAATTTTCTATGCCACTTGTGAATCTTTTTAAACTTTTTCTTCTTCTTCACATTTTACGGGTGAGACACCACCCACTGGCTACGCGCCTGAACTCTTTCGACGGATTAAAGCTGTTCTGACTTCTTGCACATCAAAACATGTTGAAGTTCATCTTGAAAAGAATATCTGGAGATTACGTTCGGTTGTTTTCCTGATTCATATTGGAAAAAAATTATATAACGGAGAGGAAGTCTAAAACAACATGCACATTATAAATATCAATAAATTGAAACAAACTTCAAGAAAAACAAGGGTGACGTCTTTTAATTTCTGCGGGTAAACTTTATCTTCCATTGGTTCACGTGCTTTTTTTCTTAAAGTTGTTACAGTTAATGGAATTCGTACCCCGCATTCATTCATAAGCTATTAATTATGAATGATGACAATCTAACAGCCTTCGGATATCGTGATTACGATAATGAAAAAAAAATATATAAGTACCAGTAACAACAATTATAATGTCGATGCTTCTATGACTATCGATATGAAAAAGAGGTGAAACTCATAAACCTTGTAAACACAACAAACAAATCACTTTTTTTTCAACAGAGGGGTTAAAGATCATTATTCTGATATTGTTGTCCAAAATTTGCTTTCCCTTATTGAGACTCATTGTACATATCCTGGTTCAATTTCACTTGTTATACATAACTATTAGGAGAAACACAATGGGGGTCTTTGGGGAAGAGAATCCCCCTTAATATATGTTGGTACACAGAACGTGCCATAGATATATACAAGAGAGTAGAAGAGAAGACGACTGGCATGACTGGATAGCCCATAATCAGCGGCACTTGTATAGTGCTGCTGGTCTTCCATGAGGACCTTCTCCTCATTATTTTCATCCTCTTCATTTTCTCTATCTTTATCTCTTTTCTCCTATTATCACATCTTTTTATTTTTTTTACCCTCTTTTCTTCATTTTCTTTAAAGTGAATTACAAGGCATACAAAAAAAGAATGGTCGATTTTGGAGTAAATGTATGATGCGAAAGTATGAAATGTCATAATTTATATTAGTTTAGAAATACTATTGACCATGTAATCTGATTGTTATTCCACCTTAATAAACGATTTAGGCATCACGGAAAGTTTCGAAAAGTTTGGGATGCTGTGTATTATTATTTTTGCTCATATTAGGCCTGCTTATATAGTTATATAGACTGGAATGGGTGGGGCTGCAACTATCTTCTCTGGTTCCGCGGTTCCTGATTTGTCAAAACTTCTCTCGTAAAAATTTGCACATTTCATCATCCAATCATCTCTTAAGAATGCTGTAAAGATTTAACTTGATTACATTGTTGAAGATCATCTCGCCGCGCCGTTAGCATTCATTGTGTAATGTTATGTTGGAACCATGGAATTGGAACCAAATGTTTAGATACAGGTGAATGCTAAACACTCCAAAACTTTTTTAGATTTAACTTAGGATTATTCTACCACTTTTACCTCAATCGGAATCAATGCTCAATCAAACAAACAACGCATATACGAATATTATCAGATTAGTAAATGAGTATTTAGACACAAAGAACGTCCAGCGGGTAACCAGATACGGACGGTATTTGTTCCTTTTGTAAAAGCAGAATGTTTAGAGCTGGAATGCGGTGAGTGTTTATTAATCAGCATTACTGGCGGAAATAACATGTTTGCTTGTCAAGTTTGTTTTAAGTTTTACCTGAAATAGACACATACCATGCGCACACCTTTGGGAGTGTTTACACCCCCCCCCCCCCCCCGGATCCTCCCCGATAGCTAAGCGGTAATCTTTATTTATATATTTTGTTTTGTCAGCCGGAATTGGGACCCCGGTTGTCAAATCATTGATCCACGCATGCACACACACACACACACACACACACACACACACACACAGGAGGGGGGGGAAGGAAAATTTTAAGTTAAACATGCACCATAATCTTGTATGTATATTCCATCAAGGGTGGATCCAGATGTAGGGCGTGCCCACCCCAATGATTTCAATGTCATTAAAAATTTGATATGCTGAACATTCTTATATACCAACTCTTATTTTCTGTGCTTATTATGTTTTTTTTTCCGGAACTTGTCCTTTAAAAAAAAACATAACCATGGGCACGCATACATGATTTTGGACGGATTGCAAACTTGAACGAACTTGCGTGCTGACAATAAAAAAAAAAAAAAAACACACACACACACAACAAAACAAAACCAAACCAAAAAAGGGTGTCTTCATCTTTTAAAAGTTTTAAAACGGGGCTCTCTGTTGGAGAGGACTATATTTTTATTTCTTTTATTTTAAGCTTAAGTGGCCGACCAGAGGATGCGTCCATACCCCCCCCCCCCCTTGCCCTTGTCGCTGGTTACAGGCCTACACGCAGCCTATACATGCGTTTAATGAAATGAAATGATAATCCACTCAAAACAGGTGCAGCACCAATGACTACGTCCTCATTAATGAAATTAAAGTTCGTTACTTTCTTTCTTTTCACAGCAGCAAAGGGTTAAAGTCGTTTATTCTCCTATACATTTCATGGATCAGCGATTGCTCTTTAAAACATTATAATGACTAAGAGTTATTGCACACAGCACCATCACAGCAAATGCAATGCTTTGCAAATCACCAGCAACAGCAAACTGTAAATAGCAATCAGCGACATTTGCATATTGTAAGAGGATCAGCATGGCTGCTTTAAAAAGGTGGAGGTATTTGGTAATCTTCATCAAAATACCTCGAGACCGTCAATCGAGCAACATCTTGTTCCAAACCAACTCGGTTTTCAACAACCCTTCTTTCATCACAATCTCAATACACATCGTGAGCCACTTGCAAGATCTACTGATTTCATCCGAGAACACTGTTTCGTTGGCGCCAAATTTGAAAGTGAGCATCGATCATCAGGCCAAGTCCGGTTCTTGGAGAACTTCCCGTTGCTGAGCAGGAGAGAAAGGCACTCGCATCATGAGTTTGTCATCGGTAAGTTAAAATGCTGTATACATTCTCGCTACAATTGGTGCATGGGCATATCAGTGATAATCTCAATCATGAAACCTTAAATTTTCTTCCCTTGAGTTTTCTAAATAATAATCCAAATGATTGATGAAATTGAATAAAACTGCTTTACTGGCTTTTCAGAACCGTGCGAACAAATGCTTTCTCATATTTTGTGCTAGTATATTACATTTGAAATATGAATTAATCATACAATCCGCATGTCGCTTGAACAATATTGAGTATAGACTTTTTAATGAGGTAAATCATTGAACTGACACCAATTTTATTGGAAATATTTGTCTAGGAGCCAAATTTCCACTAACACCAAAATAAAGGTTTCAAATTGCAATTCTTTGTAATCTTGAATATCCAAATAAATTTTGCACAAAATGGACGTGTGGTATAAGGACGCACAAAGACAAACTCTTGAATTTAATACTTTTGGTCATCTGTATAAAATGTGATCAATTTTGCCCACCAGTCTAACACATATTTCACATTGCTTTAATTACAATATGCCAATGTATATCACGCTTATCCACTTCATATTTTCGATTCATTTTCTCTTTTAAGGAATGGCGAGGTCCATTATGAAAGTCATGCTAAAATGGGAAAGCAGGTGCAAGCTGAAAAAAACCTAGAAAAAATAAAGACTTAAAAGAAAGATGAGAAATAGAGAAGGAAGTGAAGAAATGAAAAAAGAGGGTAGCTACGAAGAAAGTGAAGAGGGGAAAGAAAGATCGAGAGGGGAAGAGCGAGAGTGGTAGAACATGACAAAGATCAAGGAGGCAAAAAAGGCAATAGGCGAGCATGCAAGAAGTAAAAGTAAAACGTGAATTTTGAAAAGACAGAGGGAACTTTTTAAAACAAAATCACCCTATATATGGTGGCCATAATGCCCGGGCGCTTTGGGCTATTAGGAAAATAAATGGCGTCTGTGAAATCTTTTCGTTATTTATGGTATTTTGTCTAATTGTTAAATTAATAACGACAAGGCAGACATTTCGTAGGATTGCAGTATAAAACGGAATTGTGCGCTCTAAATCAAGTTCATATCCTTCAGGAAAATGTTTTCATTGAATAACAAAAAGTGATCGTATATTTGAATGGTTTCGTGTAGATCAAAGATAATTAATTACGTTTAATGTACAGAAGAATTCAATGCCATACGAAACAAATTTTGTATCGAAAATCTACAACTGGTCAGTTCTACTAATTAAAAGAAATTAATTTTTACACTATCATGAATTGATTTAGGAAATATGCTAAAGTTGAATAAAAACAACAAAGAGAAACATTAACAAGTTAAGGTCGCCGACGTAAAATTTGTTAGATCAAGGATTGCCAGACAAAGCAAAAAGTTAAGTTAAATACCGTGTAATTAGGTTTGTTGGAAAGGCACGTGCGTGAGAATTATTTCGTTTGAAAAGAAATAGGAAAAAACAAAGATAAGGATTGAAAATAGGTGGAGGAAATGAGAAGAAGAAGAAGGGAATAGCACGTGCTCCTCGGACGTAAACATTGGTGATAATGAGGGACGCAATACTATGCAAATTCTTCAATGTCCTTCATTCAAGTATTCAATAAGAAGGTAATTGTTCAATTTCACCCGATCACGTACAAGAGAGGGAATCAACATCTGCAGTGCTTGTTGCTAGGTAGGGCAAGCTACAATGTTTGTTCTGCCCAGCAACACTAACGTAGTCGATTCGCATTCTGACTATTGTCATATCATTTACCTATTTGTTAACTTATTTGCCTGTCCGTGGGCAATCGTAAAATGTCAAGGTACCTGATATCTCTTCAAGCATCATAATAACAACAAGTTAATCCAACATAGATAAAAACTTGATTGGTGTCTTTGTATCAACAACTATTTTAATAAAATGTTGAATGTCTTCATTTAGACAAACAAAATAATCATGTTTTACGTCGTGACATTTTAATGATTCTAAATCAACATTCATTTTGTTTTCAAAAATATAAAACCTAACAATATGCATATAACATAGCGATTGACTGAAGCGTGCATGCCTATAAATACTTGTATCTTAGTTTCAGAAGATCATTGGTTAATAACCAATGGCGTTATAATTTCCTTCAGCTATTATAGGAATTAATTCACATTGCCTCGCACTTAATCCATGAAGGCGCAATGGGCACCTTGCATCATTTGAATTCTAGGAATTCAATGCAGGAATGTATATATGCCAGCCTGAAGTCATGCTATAAAAAAAAAAAAAAAAAAAAAAAATATATAAAAAAAAATGATAATTTTGATGACAAGGAGAGTGAACATGATAATGAAATAGGAAAATAATAATTGTTTTCATTTCTTATAATATCTGTTGTACCTTTCATATCTGATTTACATGTACATTTTAATTTTCACTTTTGTATTTTTTTTTTCATTGTGACAGTGTTCGCGCTATGTTAATGAGAGATGGTTTCTGAAACATACAAAATAATCTCCTAAAAAAGAAAACGTTTGGAAACCTAAGTTTCCAAACTTCAAACAGTGTTTGATTACCTACAGAATAATTCTTTGTTTCTAGATTTCCTTACACAGTTGAGTGTAATTCTCAATGAAAAAAAAAGTTAGAAGATCTGTAATTTCTTTATTGCAGTTGTTAAACTGTGGATTTCAACAGATGAATTACTGAATTAATTAATTTGTGAATGAAATAATAAATAAGGAAATAATAATCAATGCTAAGCAACCTGCAGATATATTGGTAAATTATTCATTTATTCGTCGATTCAAAGCTTTCAAATGGAATCATTCAGCTGCATATGAAATAACCTATGGAAAATATGGATGTTATTTTATATATGATTTGGTATGGAAATGAATTTCCCATATCTTTGATTCATCGAGTGTCTAAAAAAAGTTTACACTTCTGAGATGGGTGGTAGATACAAAATAATTCAATTGTATGAACATTTTCTGTTGTAATGTTTAGTAAGCATAGGCCCAATATTTTATATCACGCAAACATTGCCGACAGTGATATATATGTTTCCAAACTGTTTGACGAGTTTTAGACCATGTTTATACGGCAATTGAGTTTTGAAACGCAAACATGAAACATATTTCAAAACTCAAATACGGTCGTGTTTATAATGGGGTATTCATTTATATGTTTTATATTGTTTCAAATCATTATCGACTCAATATGATTATTATGAAGCAGGTCTTTCGTGTAAATATAAAGGTAGTCTCACCAGGAGAAAAAATATGAAATCGAAAGAAAGATTCATTATACGGAGCATCGATTTGCATGTGATGATATCTTGTGAGTAAAGTCAAAGACAAAATGTTCGTACTTCAATGAACAATTATAAAGATAAACAGTTTCTTTTATGACGTGTATGAGATTTACACAAAATTGCTGGACTCTAAATATTAATGCAATTTGATTATTTGGTGAGGATTAATTTCTGCAGATGGACCTTACAAATCATCTGGCTTCTGCTAAAACATTTTATGTATAATGGTTAGCATCAGTGTATGTCCACAGCCCACCCTCAAATTTCCCTTTCGACTTTACAAATCGTTTCGAGGCCCCTTCTCCAGCAGCCATAACACATAAAATTATCTTCCAAGAGACGTTATAACTTGCCCTGCCCATTATGTGAACAGAACGGACAAAGCATTGGACATAATGTCAGTACAATCAATAGCCAACTCGAAAACTCTTTCGATTGGTCAAAAGTTTAGTTTCCTAGCAACCAACTTGCAGCTGAACGTTGAGGTCGGGTACACTCGGTCCTTTGCTCTTTGATTACGATATTCTTTCGATGTGCGTCGTCTGCTCAACATTCCGCATTCAGAACACGTTGAGAGAGTACCATACGCACATTCTCTGTGGTAAGAAATTTTCCGAATTTTAGAAGAGTCTAAACCATTTTAGTCATAAAGATTACAGATAATTTAAGTGAAAGCGTGAAACCATGTTCTATTTTCTACTCCATTCTGTTCGCCATAGATAAAATCAGGATTTCTACAGCGAGGCACGGCCGAAAAGCGAGTTCGATTCGACTGCACTCCACCAGTTGTGCACCTGATCAATAGTCAGCAGCAGCAGCAGAGTTCTCGTGCGGAAAGTCAGCTGCCACCGCCCGCTCCTGGCCTGCCTGCACCGGTTAGAGGTGGAACCGGCAATAACGTGGATATATTTCGCCAGATTAATGCTCTCTTGGAAAACACGCTGGATTTACGTGGAGTATCTGCTAACCAGGGGGCAGGACCTGCAGAATTTCCTCGGAGACCCCCACAACTGGGAAACCCTTCACGACCTGATCTCATACAGCCCGATGTCAGAGATAATGAAGGTAATGTTCAATACTAAAATATGATTATAAAATAAAAAATTTAAAATAAAAAAAAAGTTGGCCCCTATGCAATGAGAAATATTACAAAAAAATGCCCCCCCCCCAAAATCGTCTCGGAAGACCCCCCCCCCACCCCCCCCCCACCGTCCTTTATTACAAAATGGCTGATCGACGCCTATATAGGAATAGAGGATGTTTTATTCAATTTTGGACACTGACATTTTCTAGTGTGATGTTGAAACAGCACTATAAAGTCATTCATAATTTGTAATTATGCCAAGCTAAATTGAACTAATAATAATAGGGGTACTTGTAATGCGCCTGCCAGATTCCACATGAATAATGTGCTCAAGGAGGCAGAACTAAGCTCGAAAGGGAAATATGTTAAGTGTTCAATCTCCATCTAATTAGGAATTCAGTTTATATTTAAACATTGTAAATATCCATTTGCTATTCATGCCATGTGTTTTTATTTGAATAAAACTAATTGAATTGAATAGCGAATTGATACTATAGAAACATAATGAAAAGTGTCCAATTCAGGGGAAATATTGACTGTGTACATATATCTTTATTATCTTTCTCTCTTCCACATCAGTAGACACCCCTGTACCATTTCACACCCAATTGAGCTTTGTAAACAGACATTTTATTGTGTAGTACACAAATTAGGCAAATCAGGAAATTGTATACCAAGGATGCTACATAGATAAAAATATATCTATTTCCTGAATTGCTTAAAGGGAAATTGTCACTACAAAGAAGTAGGAAATCCTATTATTTTTTTTCTGCTCATGCTCATATAAAACATACATAGCAAAAAGCCAAAACTATTTTTCAATCCATTTTCTCCCATAATCTGGTTTAAATTAGCAATTAGCCTAGAATGTAGTGAATATTATGAGTAATCAAATAAATATGATGGGTATAACCTGGCTTTGCTAAATCACATAGCTGATCATTTCGGTCAGTTTGTTTCCTAATTTTTTAATTTCCCTTTATACCTTGTATGTTTTCATGTTAAAACTTAAAATTATGACAACTTTGTCATCAATGATAGGTCGTGGAATCCTTGAAGTTGATTGGCTGGTGCACATTGTTTTCATGGTATTTGCCATTAAGGGCAAAGTTGTCATAATTTTAAATTTTTAGACTCGGAGGTAATATTAAAGTGTAACTGGTATCAGAAAATGAAAAGAACCAGAATCAATTTAGCAAGGAACTTTGTTACATTCGTTTGAGCAAACTAATTTTATTTGAACAGTATTAAAGAAGGGATTTTGGTATTCTTATATAATGTTCTTTCTTATCACATGAACTGCAAAAATGCAAAAATATTGTATAGAAAAATCTGGATAATTTCAGCCTTTAGGTTTTCAATATAAGAGCAAAGTCCCATATAAGCTTCACCATCATGTCCTGTTTTGCTTGGATTCAACTTGCATCTAAAAATACTTCTGAATTGTCCTGTGGCTGTTTTCCAATATTTTCTTTTATATCTCACCTCCTGATCCCATCGAGCTTGAGTTACTCATGACCTCTTTTAACACTGAATCAACATCACATGACACATAAAAAACCAACTGCATGATCATTCCTAATCCATCAATATTTAGCCACGTGGATGTAATATTGTTCTTGTTAGTTCTTTTGTTGATGTGAAATTATTCTTTATAATGTGACTATAGAACTCTTTGAATAGTAATTGTTGTGGCTATTATGTCTGTTATATTGTCACATGATTTAAGATAAGAAGGATACAATGACAATACAATGGTATCCTGGGGGCCAGGTGAAACTTAAACAATTCCTTTGTATAACAAAACAAGTTCTTTGGATTGCAACTTTGATGGAGCCATTTTCTTGTGCAATTCAGAGTAATTTCAGAGAACTAATTTATTTTACTGGCTAATTCAAGAGTTGAATTGAATAATAGTAATTAGAAACTAAATCTCTTTCAATGAGGATGATGTACACAAATAATTCCACATCTTCCAACATTGTATGATGAAAGGGGTTGCTAAACTAATCAACCTCTTTACCAGATTACTATTTTGGTGAAGGTTACAAAACACATTTTAATTTAGACAATTAAACACTTGTAATCCCCTTCACTAGGTTTGCTGTTTCGATCTTAAAAGATTTGTATAGCCTTGACCTTAAATTCGACCTTGCAACAAAATAAGCCCCCCCCCCCCCCCCCCGGTAGTATCACTATATAATGCAAATACCCAGTAACAAAATATAGAGGTAACATTTTTCGTATCAATCTATCTGGAAATCATGGTCTATAACAGGATTGCAAGAGTTGAACCTGAAAGTGTAATTGGTCACTTTTTCAAAAGTAAGTATTAAAGCGTATTTTGATAATATTTAATAATGCAATGTAACCTTATTACAATGAGGCCCTGTATAAAAATTGATGTATATGGAACTAATGGATGTGACCAGATTTAACAAGATTTTGTTATGCTTTTTATATCTTAGAGATTATGTAGTGTACACATGTATTGTACGTATCCACATGCTTTTTGTATTTTTATAACCCTGGTGTTTTCAGATTTCTTTAAAAATGAAAATGTGCTGAACAGCTTTTGTAATTTAGTCAATTTCTGCCAGAATAAGGGGATATATTGATGTAATATGTTGCATACAATATTGGCGGGGTATGTGGAGGGGGTATATTATGATTGGTTTAAAAAAAAACATCTTTTCAAAGGATGTGTCATATCCCAAGGAGCTCAGAAAAATATCCTTTTCCCTTTTGAAAAAAATGACATTCTTGGAGTCTTATAATGAAACCTGTATTTTCCTTTAGGTGACTTTATCTTTTTAATAAAGTTGTTTGGGGAATATTGTTTCATGTTTTTATCGCTTGTGAATAGTGTAGCTGGTGTAAGATAGTATTAAAATGTATAAAAATATTTTATTGTTAAAAAATAGAAATTTATGAATTCAGTATATAGGAAGATGTATTGACCTTTGTTCAAACAATTTGGTCACCTGACATCTGAGTAGGTCTTGGCTGTGTCAGCATCTTGCTTGCGTCACATGATATTTGTTGAACTCTGGTTACATTGGAAGCTATCATGTGTTGGTTCCTTTATTAGACTTGGCAGATTACATTGGCATAGCTAATAATAACTACATACAGTGTAGCTTCATCCTCTCCCCTTTGTCTGACCAAGGCTCTAAAGTTATTGCAACTCATTGAAAGAGACTGATTGAAAGACAGGCTGGAAATAAAACCACCCTCATTATACTTTTGTAAGACCACAAACAAATTTGAAATCAGACATTCTGAATAATATTCATCATAAATTGATTTACATGGGTTTCAAAAAGAAGCAGAAGATAAAAATTGCATGTCTGACTAATGCTTCAAAGTAGATTAAACACCTCAGTATAAGATACATTTGAATAATATGGATTGTAAATGTAATTCAGTTCTTCTTAGACGAGTTAATGTGTTACTTTATTTCTGATGGAAAAATCAGTGCAATGCTTTCATAATTACATTTGCAGAAATACTTCCTAGCAATCTCATTTTATGATATCAGTTACAATATTGCCAAAAGATTTTAGATTTGTATTGGCATACCATATTTTCTTCCCAATGGAGAACTTGGATGACTGCTTTGTTACACTCTCAAGCTCACTTTACCGTATGGTCAAGTGTGTTTTATGCCGGGTCAACAGTCATATTCCTTTTCATTGCAGACTGATGGTACGCCCCTTTCTGTTGTTAAAGTGATTGATCAGCTGTAGGTTTTAAACATGATGGTAGTAGGGTTGCATCTGGAAGTGTGCTTAAATATGCATGTTACCCTGCACATTAAAACCAGGGGAAGGAATGTGAAACTAATTTGTATTTCATTATCAGCATTGTTTTAAAATTAATTTCACAGAGGTTTACAAACTGCAATTTCTGGTAATGAACAAAACTGTTATTGCAAGTTGAATGACTGCAATCATACAAAAGATGAAACAGATGTGAAGAGATAGATAAATTATAAATTACTTTACATAAATTACTTTACATCAAGTTGTTTCCGTTTATTTTATCTATTTATTTATATTTTTTTGGGGGGGAGGGGGTGTATGTGCTGGTTTATGCTTCTTTCCCATTTCATAATTCCTATTAGGATTGCATTACATCAGATCATACACAAACTTTATTCAAACTGTCTAATATGAAGTCTTGTGTACTTATCCCAGGGCAGAATACTAATAAGATAATACTATTAAATCCTCTATCACAATTTTGTTGATTGATGAGCATATACATCCACTTAAAAGAAGAGTCTACCCCAAAATAACAATTGTTTTGAAGGAGCAGAAAAAATTGGCAAGCAGAACAAAAAAGTTTGAAGAAAATCGGACAAGTAATTAAAAAGTTAAGGATTTTTAAAGAGTTGAAAAAATCAGCAAATCAGTGAAGATTTTCAGACATGTTGCCATTTTGATGACATCATGGGTGCACAACTATTCATGATTTTCTTTATGTTTATGGTGCAAAAGTTGTCATTTCTAAAGAATGATACAAAGTTGTATGAATGTAAACATGGAAATAGATGATCCACATAATTTATCACAAAGATATCCTATAGTTAAAGTTATGGGGAAATCATATTTTTGGTGAAAAAGTAACATTTCATAGCATTATTATGAATATGATACGTAGTCAGTTGTGCACCTGTGACGTCATCAGTTGCCAATTTGTCTAAATATTAAAACATTCATAACTTTCTTATTAATTGTCCCGTTTTGCTCAAAAATTTTTTTTGTTCTGCTCATCTAATTTTTGTACTTCTGTTGAAGAAATATTATTTTTAGGTAGACTATTCTTTTAAATCAAATTGGTTCATTGGTTGGAAGTGGGTTTAGACAAATGTGATTGAAAATTACTTCTTTGGGTCCTTTCAAGAGTGCAATTAATGGCAAATTAACCTTAAAATTGTTGCTAATTAGACTATGTCTTGGCTTGTGACAATCATTCTGTTTTGCCAGTGGTTGCTCAATTTAAACTTTATTGATCACTACTTTCTTCCAAAGCAGATTTAAAAGAGACATATAATCTCCAAAATTTTACAATATTTTAGGGAGATAAAATGATGACTATTCAATATGGAATGGTTTGAGGGAGGAAGAGAATGATAAATATTGTGGCAGAATAGTAAGAATGTTTTGGTTTTGATTCCCATCATAGGTCTAATGGCCTTGATCAAGGTGATGTTTAATCTTAATTATCACTCTCCATATGCGCTTATACAAACAAACATTGTCCCTGTACTTTTACAGAGCCACACATTTCCACTAGTTAGAGTTGTCCTGATTAAAGCACCAAACTATCCTAGGAAATACTTCCTATAGGAAACCATTATCCTCACCTTGATTGTGAGTGGAAAATAGAGATAAAATGTAGAGCCAATGTGCACTTCAAGCAGCATGCATTGAATCCTTAATTTGGATCTATCTGAAGATACAATATTGTGTTTTGAATTAATTCCAGATATGCCAACCAAAAATTGTACACCTTTCTTTCTTTATCATCATCAGTAGAACAAAGTACAGAAAGAATCCAACAATATACCATAACATATCACAAAAGTCTCATTTGATAACAAAAAAATGTCTGTGGTACACAAAGAAAAACTTTTCTAGTTGTAGGGATTATATATACTTTTTGTTGCCCAGGTAGATGGGTGGATAGATAATAGTATTTTATCTTGAGTAAAGACAGACCTCTAAAGATTTTGATACCTCAAATTGACAAAGAATAATGTTTTTCTTTGGCATAAGTGTAAATCTCAAGCGTTAATGTTTTTTTTTTTTCTGAGCAGTCATATTCATGATTGTGAATTCATTAATGCATATAATTATTATATAGTTCTTGTAGTCATTAAAGTATTAGGTGCTTGCCGTTATTTCATGACCTTGAAGCAATTATGAACTAATACTCTTCATTGTGGGAGCATTGATTGCAGTATAAGTGGTCATACATTCATGTAGGGAGGATTTATTCAATTTTGCACAATTGTGCATTTTAGTGTTGATAAAAGGCCTTCTTTTATGATGTAATTCCAAAGGCCAGAATGGTTTATGACTTCCACGTCAACATTGCAATCTATCCAAACTTCTTTAATTGTCTGGTGCAAAGTTTAGTAGTAAACGATTAAATAAATCAGCAGTTACAAGTATATTCTTGCTCTTTTAAGAGGTTCTGTATCCTCATAAAATAGATTTTGTATGATTTGCTCGTACACAGACCATAGTGTATTATGGCCTATATTACAAATCATTTAGACAAGTGCTGTTTTAGAACCTTTCACCATTTTCAACTTTCCAGCTGTATTCAGAAGCAAATCATATAATTTGTAATGAACTTTTGTTGAGGATCTATAAATTTGTTTAAAAGTCAGAGCAACAAATTTAATGTTATATTGTATTAAGCATGTATCTTTTTCCATTTTATGATTCTATCTGCATTAGTACCTCACATCGATGCAAATCTGTTAGCAGCAGCTAGAGCCCAGATCCAATCCTCATCCACAATGGAACAAAATATGTCACCTCCCCCACCACCAATCAATACCAATTCCTCACTCCCTCCTGCCCAGGGCAATGGTGGAGCAAATGGGGCAGACTTTCTTCCTTTCCTCCCCACTGTTCCTGGGTCGCCTGTCTCCCAGAGCACGTGGAGCTCTCATCCGGTCTGCACCAACCCCAAAGATGCTATCACGCTTTCCAACATTGACCGCTACCTTAGTGGAAGCTCATTCACAGAGGATGGAGTCAGTCAGATGATGTCCATGCTAGAGGCATCGCCACCTCCCAATGACCAGTATCCGTCCTCGGTGTGCAGTGTCAATAGCCCTGGGTCAGACTCTTCAGTCCTGTGGGATTATGTCTTCTCCCCTATTGGCCAGAACATGGGTGCTGCTAGCAGAGATCAGAAGTGTCCTAGTCCCAGTGATTCCGATAGTAGTGGTGTCAGCTCTGCAGGATCTATGAATGATGCTTTGGCTGAAAGCCTCTCAGAAATGATGGTAAGAAATGAAAAAAATCATTGAATTGTGACTTCTAGACGTTTATTTAATTTGATACCTCTGACAATACAAATAAAAATAGTGAGGGACCATTTGTAAATTGCTTCTTTTCACTATGTGCTCACTTTCCACAGTGTGTATTGGAGCCAGATACATTATACAGCAACTGAAATTGCATTTGTAGGAGAATAATTTAAGTATGCTTGATAAAAAATGAAAAACAGTGCATTCTAAGTTATTTACAGGAATGTGAAACCCTGCATAAAAACGTTCTAGCACTTCTAATATTAGACTTTTTTGTAGTTTAATGCCTCACAAGCAATAAAATGGGCACCTATTAAAATGGTTGACAGTAATATGAATCAATATATTGACTTTTAATATCTCCACTTGCAGGGCAACCTAAACCTTACTGGGAACCCCAATGCACAGATGAACGCAATGGGAATAAACGCAGCCATGCCCAACATTACACCAGCAATGTTGTTGCAGGGAGGACTGCAAGGACTCCAGGGTAATCTCCCAGGTGGTTTCGCTAACATGCCATTCCCCCAAGCTCAACCTATGCTGGATCCCAACATGTACAGGCCCACGCCTCCTCCAGCCCTGGACTTCAACGATCCAAATGTCCAAGCCTTGACCAGACAGCTACTCATGGACCCAAAGCTAAACAGCCTGGAGAAACTCTTCAATGCACTACCTACTGATCCTAGTAACATCGAGAAACTTGCTAGGCTGAACAGACAGGCAGCAGGTAAACTACTGCTCAAGTTGTTAAAATTTCATTTATTGCCATTTCAGCAAGTGGAGATTTTTTTTTCTTTATTTTGATCAGAAAAGTCTGAAGCCGGAAGAGTAATAACTCTGCCAAATAATTGTTACTCAGATTCTTCTAGCTTGAGACTATTCTGATCAAAAAAGAGAAGAAATTCTCCATTTCCAGAAGTGGCAATAAATAAAATCATTCAGTGAATCATTTATTGATGCAAGATTAAAGTATTAGTCTTTCTGTACGAAAATTTGTAATCATCTCACCAAGCTACTAGCTTGTTTGTAATTGTCAAGAAATGCATTTTTATAAAAGTTTAATAGCAAAATGTATTTCACATATTCTTAGTTTCATTGGCATAAGATGCTTCATGTGCTGATGTTTTGAAATGATTTACCTCCTTTTCTTTGCAGCCATTTGTCAACCAACATGCACATGGAGTGGCCAATTACCACCTAAAGTATACCGCAACCCAACATATTCCTGTAAAGTATTCCTGGGTGGAGTACCTTGGGATATCACTGAGGGTAAGTTAGTTGACAATTATTTCTTGTTCATATATTTTAACCTGTATTCCATTATTTAAGAAAATAAATGCTATTGACAAAAATGGTAGGCCTATAGGTTGACATTAACCAAAATGTAAAAAGACCATACAGAGATACATATTAAACAGTAGGCCTATCTCCTTAGTGTCACATGGAGAATGAAAAATTGGTTCAGAGGTTTATCAAATTTTAAATGATGCAGTATAGATTCTTCTCATGAGTTATACATTTTGAAGATATAAGTGTTGGTTTTAAAATATTTGAAACTGTAGACACTATTATTATTTACCAACTAACAACTTCTTATGTTATGATAAGTTAGATTAAAAGTGATAATACCACTTGTGTGGTCTTCACTTGGATTTCTATTGATACAATGTGATTGTGGATCATGCACCAGTAATTAAGGTTACCATTCTCCCTGGTACCAACTGTTGCAGTAAGAAATATACTTAGATAACTTTTATCATTATGTACATATGTAATGTGACTCTCGTATAGTTGTTTTTTGTTGAAATTTGCAAATAAACAATAAAAGAAATTGTACATAATGAAAATTCAAATATGTTTATAAATATAGTAGGTAGCAGACGTAAAGTGGTAAATATATTCCACGTAGAGAACTGTGCATAAATCATGCACATCTCAGCCATGCATTATTGTATGACTTCCAAATAATTTATTCACCACGTGTTTGTATGGTATCTTGTACCATATGGTGTAATTACCAACAATATGTTGGAGTGATGATTAAAAGAGGATTTTACAAAATAGGAATTTGATTGATCATGCCTTTCATGTGTGCATGTGCTTTGGTATTGTATAGTTTACGCACCTTTTTTGCCTTTATCCAAATGGTATACTAGATATTTTGAATTAAATGACACAATGATAAGCACACCCTAAATGTGTTTGTACGTTGAATGAAGAAGAGGATCACTGCTATATGCAGTGCAGTGTATTGTTCAGAGGTTGTTTTCATTCATTTGAATTTTATCTGAAGTGATATATTCAAATACTAAGTTCGGAATATAATTAACTAAACTGCATATATATAGAGTTCAAAATACATCAAATATGCTCATTACTTGTCCATCAATAAACTTGTTTGATAGATCTATGAAATGAGTCCTTTACTCCAGTGATAAGTTATAAAGTTTTCCTTATAAAGTTATAACGATTTCAATTTGCTAAGAAATACAAATCTTATTGATTCCGTTGGAGGATAATGATTTCATCTGTATTTTTGAAATATTATCTAGAGCTGGTATTGTTAAAGCCCAAGTAAAGTTTTGGTAAAAGCGATTATTTTCATCATCAAATTTTGTCTTCAAATCAGTATCATTAACATGTTACAAATTGGTTCACTTTAGTGGAGCCTGTTGAAAAGTCATATTATTGAGGAAACACTGTCAAAATACAGTGAGTCATACAGTAACATTGCAAATAGGGAAATGCTCAATCATATCTTTGACAGAATGTAAATTGAAGGTGTGATGTGGAAAAGAATCGCTCCTGTACACTTCACTCTTTTTAATCTACTAACTTCAATGCAGTAAACTTGATTAAAGTGTCAACTGAAAAACATGTGATAGAGAAAATGATTTTAGTACTGCAAAATACCAATTAGCAATCTGATTGATCTGTATTCAAACATACTGTCTGTGACAATTAAATTTGCTCTCTATGTACACTGCAAGTCAGAATTCTTTGGTGAGCTGATATCACTGTCAAGCTCAGAACAATGGATATGGCCTAGTGATTCCATCATGATGCGATTATTTGAGGATTTGTATTGATAACAAGCAACCCAAGTGTTGTGACTTTCACTATTAATCAGCATGTTGGTTTGCAGCAATATAAAGATAATAGTAATTTCACATCTTACCCCGATAGCAAAATGGAACAAAGCAAATCATGAATGTTATCACTCATTTGAAACTTTTTACCTTAAATAATGGAACCTAAAGAAAATATTCTTATGATGCTTGGCTGTTCATATAAATTATTTCAAAATTTTGTCTAATCTAAACCTGTTCCAAATCATACGTTTATCGTAGCCATGATGTGCTGAAAACAAGGTATTCACGATTTGCTTCCTAGAATTTACCTGGAACCAAACATTCAAAGAATTACTCCTTCACAAGTTGATAATTTTCTCAGAATGATAAGGAGGTTTTACCATGAGGTGACAGGTCGACAATGAGATTAGAAAAAAAATACAAAAGGTCTTGTCAGAGGGGGGGGGGGGG
>BQKZ01000001.1:184781-242034 GCA_036244855.1 Temnopleurus reevesii
TATTTTCTTTTAGCATCTGCTATCTTATTGAACATTACCGTTGGCAACAATATTGAATAATTCAATCTTTTATTGCGTTACCCATCGGATTTGATCACAAACCTTTCAAACACAGATTCACAGAACCTTTTTGCTATGGCTCTCTGGTATTCTAGTCACTTTTATGTCGAGGGCTAGAGTCCCACCCAGAACAGCAAATGATTACTTTTTTCATTGGTTCTCTGTAACTTTTACACAGCAGTAGCATTTGTTTCTTTTCGTGAACCGCCAGCGATAAAAAGTCTTTCATTATGTCACCCATCAGAATTAATCACAAATGTTAGAATTAATATAGTTCTATATCATCTTTGTAATGCTTGAGCACCTTCACATTGTCATGTAATTGGCTGGCTCATCTGTAACATACATCAAAATGCATGTGGATCCACTGCCCTCTAACAAAGATCTTCGTTCAATAGAATTGACTAGTGACCAATCAGAATTGCTTGCTCATATTAGCAACAACCTTTTTTTACGGGCCCCAGATTTTTATTTAAGAAAACGGTATTGGATACTTAATTTTACGTCCAAAAGTTGAATAATTTTGCATTTCTTGCTCAGTTTATTGGAATATTATTTTTTTCCCCTGAACCTTGAGTATAATATGGACTTGAATAGCACAGAATCATTTCCATGTAAATATCGAGTAAATTTCAAGCAGTCATGCAAAGAGCTTTGAGGAAACCACAAATTATTGTGAACATGCAGTAACAATGTCCTAGAAACCAACAGAAAGTTTAGGTAAACTTCCTCGTGTGGTTATGAGCAAACTGCTGATGTTGTGGCAGAAGTTTGATCAATCTACACAGATGAGACAAACTAAATTTGCCACTAGTAGTGTGAAATTAATTGTTAAAACTTGTAAATGAATCATGAATGAATCATTGATAACACAAAGTTTTATTATATTTAGAATATAGGTATGATTTAATTGAGTTATAAATTTTGAGGACCAAAAATGCATAGAGACTTGTGGAAGAGCAAACCTATTGCTTTAGTGATCTATCATTTATCTAATTTGGTCAAAAGAGCTTTTTTTTATTCATTTGAGTTGTCTAGGGTTAGAATGAATGCTTCAAGAAAGTAGCAAAAATTACACTCTCAATCCGGTTATATACATCCATGTTCATTTATAAACACTTTTATTTTGTTGATCAATGGACCACCGCATAATTAAGACACCTTTATCATGAATGGTAACTACCATGACAACAGTGTCCAACAGCCAATCAGACTTGAGATTTCCACATGACTACGGGCAAAATTATTGTATTTCTAAGATTTACGCAACCAGGATCATTCATTTTAACTGATTTAAAAATGTTATTACCATTACAATCTCTATAACTGCCTACTAGTAGCTCACGTAAAAAAAATATATTTCTGTAATAAATGCCTGTAAGGAACTTTATTCTGATATCTAGCTCCACATTCTTTCCTGTTTCTGAAGAAAGGTAAAGTCCAAGTATGCCATTACAAGTAAAAATCCTGTCCCAGGTCAGGCAGCATAAAGCAAAACTACATTTCAGGAAATTGCAGTAGCAAAACACAACTCACTTATGAACAAGTAGAGTCAAATACTGTGTATATATTATTTATGCTAATAGTCACAATGTACAAGTTTGAATGGATGCTTGACAATTTTCCTGTTCGGGTATTTTTCTGTAAAGATATTCTTCTTTCAGTTTCAGAACTGCGACAGTAATTCATTCATCAATTTACAATATTATAAATGGGGGTCATTCACCAATCAATGATCAATTTATTTAGATTAAGTTTAATTAATGTTTCATATTTTGTGAATAATACAACTTCCATGGTAGCATTCGTCCTAATTGTGTTAAAACAAGAAACAACCAATTTCTGAGCCTTTGAATTCACTACAATACAAGTTTTGGGCAAATAAACAGTTGTTATTCTGCTTGAATACACTCAGTTTTTCAAGAGTTTCTAAGGGATGAATGATCATTTGGATCTTACAACATTGAAATGTACCAAACAGAAGCTTTCAAAAAGTAAAGGACATGTGCTCCTATAAAGCCATTCATAGATCAAATAGGAATTAGTGCATTATGAGCTAGAGAAAATAATTTCCAACATATCAATGATTAAAATAATGTTTCTCCATTACACTATCATAATTTCAATCAGTATGTATGTTGTATCATTATAGTTAGGTTAACAGGATTGGACAGGCTTCCTTCCAGGAAATTCCAGCATATCTTTTATCCATAATGTCCGGTACCTGGGTATAAACCCAACCTGGATAGCTAAAATCAAGGCATGTCTAAAAGCTTTAAAGATACATATCAAATTTCTTCAGAATAAAATATTTCCAAGAATTTAAGCACGAATGATTCAAGTCTTCAATATGGACCTCTGGCTTAGCAGGATTAGCTTTGCCCAGAAACGGTAATTTTTACTCTTATTTATTTTTAGTTTGAATTCTGCTTCAATTCAGAAGTGTGAACTCAAACACATCTCTTATAATTGGTTGTGAGTGAAGAAGTAACACCAGTTTTCCAAAGCTATATCTGTAGGATAGATTACATGTGGCAGTGGTAATTAATTTGCAAGTATGATAAAATGGTTCATTACACATAAGGCTTCTAAAGTTACCTTTATGTCATCTTTGGAAGCGAAACTATAATTAGCACTTCATATTCTATTTGTTCATTCATGTTATAATGGTATGACAGACACGCTATTTCGGTTTACAAAAAATATGGCTAGACAGCTCGTGCCATATTGGTTTTTTCTACTTTTTGCATTCTAGTTTATTGAAGAGTGGAAATTTTCATGATAAATTACAGGAATAATCACAATGTAACAAAATTCTATTTCTTAGTAAATATCTATTCATTAGTAAATGATGCATGGCAATGCTCACATTATTTTACATTGCATAGGAAAAACAGATAAACTGCAATGTGTAATGCCAAATGTAAGTAAAGTGATGAGCCATCAGGCTCTGAGTATACAAAGAAAAGGAAGTTACACGAGTCATATAAAAAACTATCATCATGTAAAATCATAGTAATTGGTAAAAAGATTCAGTTATTTTTATCGTTTTGCCCTACATATATGAAAAGGATTTGAGTATCATTTTGATCTGTCAAATGGGTGATTTTAAGTGAAAGAGTATCTAGAAAGAAATTGTAATGAAAAATACTGATATGAATAAGACCACTGACATATAAATAGCATATGAATAACAAAATACACTCAAATGATTTTATGTCAGTGAATGTATACTATTTTTGTTCTTAAAGATTGGAGCTATAAATTGAATGGTAGAAAGTCTATACCAGCATAAATCAGGGTATCCGTTATTCCAGATATGAATTATTTTTTCCAGTCTGTGCCAGCTTCTCTTGTAAGTTTCAAACACAACTGATGATGGAAACAGAAAGGACCAGACTTAACATCAGGGATCATGCCAGCAAGATTAAAAGACATGTGTTATAAACTTATTAACCATAAATAGAATATAGATTATTTATTGCATGAGTGAGATGCATTTTATCTCTCTTTATTTTATAATTTTATAGAAAGATGTAGGTAATATAATTTTTCCTAGAGATAAAGGAATTCAAGGATTTTTTTCAGAATTGTATTCTATTTCTTTTACATTCCATAGATTGAAAATTGTAAAAGCTGAAATTATTGCTGGGGTTTTATTTTAAAGGATTTTGCAATTATGAATTGCTTAAATTTTCTCTCATTATAAAGCCCAAAGACTTGTGTGCATTATTCTTACAAAACAGGAAAATAACAAAACATGATAAAAGGTGTAAAATATTGCATTTTACAGAATATCTTCAACTGAATAAGAATAATTCAGTATACAGAATATTGTTTAGCATTCAAAAAACATTTTTGCCGTGACACAATTTTGATTAGTTTCCCAGTAATAAGGCACATATTGCAAAATGATGTGTTTAATCTTTAAGCCCCTCAAAAAGTTGATTGGTTGCCATCCACCTACCGATCCTCTGAAAATAAGAAACAACACAAAAATATACATAAACATGTAAGATACAACCTGAAAAGTCATTTTCAGACAGTTATTTGCTTTCCTCTTCCTTTGATTTTAATTTTCTGTATGAAATATATTCCAAAATTACAAAAAAAAATAAACAAATTACCAACCAAAACATTTTTCCCTTTACCTTATGAGGAATGTGAGCCATCTACATTTTAGCCACAAAGTCCAATCATACTGTATTATACTGGATAATTGTATCATAGAAGAAATCATTCAGCACTGTACTCAAAGCTGTACACGGACTAGCAGGAGGTTTACTCATAACGAAAGTGAATAGATTGGGTTGCATTATCAATGTTTTTTCAGGATAAACCTGGATAGACTGGAATGAACAAATGAGGTCGAGCAGCTTGCACTGCACCCATCATTCAATATTTGGTGTTAATCTTTTAGCATTGTGTTTATGGGCAGTATATATCATTTTGTGAATACACACCCATGTCATATTTGCACTCATTTTCCAGATTTACCAGTAATTATTGTAAATCAAACTACTCTAAATATCTATCTTTTAAGTAGAGTATTCTGCTGATAACGCCAGAATCAGAATCATTTGTGGGAAACTTGTTTGTCTAGGGGATGAAATGGACAGGGGTATGCTTAGTTTCGTGACTATTGTCAACCTAAGTTTCATTCACAAACTGAGGATGAAAAGTTGCAATTAATGAATTCCTTTAAAGATATTGTTGGTCGGCATTAATCTTTTTAGAGCATTAGAACAAGTTTTTATTTTTAATATACACATTCAAATCATTATTTTTTATACGTATTTTCCCCGTTGTTGTCCCTGCAAAGTCTCAGTGACTTGAATATGTCCTGCTTTATGATTTTTTTTCAGCAATGAATGTTCTGATAATTTGATGAGTTGCAACGTTAAGACTCTTTTGAAATTCTATAGATTTGTAGATTAACCCTTTTCAAATAATCTATACAATCTTGATAATGAAACATGTTTATCTTTTTTTCATTATTGAAGCTTTTAGTTTGTATTTGGTGAAGTCTTTGAGTAACGTATCATTTAAATGAAAAATAGAGAGTTTTTTATGATGTTCTATCAAAGTAGCTGTGCCCCTCACTTCAACTTTGATTTTAGGTCAATCATTCATTTCTGTACATGTATCAAATCTCCAGGTCTAGCATCTTATAATAAATCTAGCTACTGCACATTTTCTTACTGGCATCCTGTATATTATAGTCCTTGGGGTCATATACAGTTCATATTATGAAAATGATACAAGTAAAATCATTTTAAATACCAGAAGTTAAAAAGTCTGATCCATTTTCTTAATATGAACAACTTTTTTTAGACTCATAGAGATTCATACTAATTAAAGTGTTTAGTTTTACTTTGAAGAATGAACTAGAATATGCAAAAATACGATCCTCCTAAAAATCTTAGTCTTTTGCCCTCCACTGACATTAATCTCCATCTGGAAGCGTTCCAACCTAATATTTTGTTTACTTTTCAATTAAAAAAACAACATGTGAAATACAATATAAAAAGTCATTTCTAGTGAAACTATAAATACATGTAGTTGAAATAAAACCTGAGCGGTTATGTCAGACGATGTTTAGCTTTTCATTCCTGTCTATTAAAGTCTTTTTTTTGTCATAAATCTTGTGAAATTTTTTTTTTTAACTTTGTTAACCAATGGACGTTATTTCTAAAAAAATATATATATAAATGGAGGGCTAATTTTTGTCTAACACATCTGGTAATGGCTGCAGTTATCATCTTGCTTCCCAAACCTCTGAAATACAATTATTAAACAATTTTCAGAAATTCTGAAATTTAAAGTTACACGAGTGACAGGATATGTTGTCTATGTCTTAGAGCCATACAAGCATACCTTCTTCACCATGAAAACTTGTAATTTGACTAAATTTGGTAATGTTACTCCCCAAACCAATATTTGATATTTCTGTTCACAAGACTATCCTGTTTCTTGTCTCGTGCCCACATGGCTCAATTCCCATGATACAGACTGGCATGCGGGCTAATAAAAATGGTTCTCCCCACGACCTGTAATGCTATATTCTGGTTTTGTGTTACTATTTAGGCTGCACTTGATGCTGGGTCAATAGAAACCATTGATATTTTGTAGGTATGCGAGAGACAGATTTACATTTTGAAACATAATTAAAATTTTGAGGCAAGAATGAGGAGTTTGTGAGCTAGAAACAAATACCTCATTAACCCCTGTATCTGCTTTGATTTTGCTCAATTGATATGTTTACAAATTGAATCTTGACCCTTTCTTTTAAGGGTAAAGCAGTACTTGAAGAAGAAATTTTTTAACAGACTCTCTTTCTGAACCGAAAAATACATTTTTTTTCCTTCAAATTACAATGACCATATTCACTAAAAACTCATGTGTAGTGTGTTTCATATTTTTACGCTGCAATTCAGAGCATGCTGTTACCCCTGATTCTTGTTAGCAGCCTCCGCCGCAGAATGTTCTGTACCATCTTTGTTTCCGTCTTAATGACTTTTGCACTGATATCCTCTAGAGTCGGTGTGCAAGAGTTAGAGAAACAATACAGACCCGATTAATTGTTTATTCAGGCTGGCTGATGCCAGGGTAATAAGTGTAGAGAGAGTGACCCAAGGTAGAGAGGAGTTGAAATAGTTTACATAAGTCAGGGAGAGTTCATTGTATTGTTAGCAGAGTGTATATTAACACTTTGACTAAATGTCCTGTGTTCTGGTTAAGTCTCAAATATTTTCATGCTTTTGTCATCGAATTTTTCTGAAAAAATATATTAAGGGTTTATTTAATGAACTCCTCTGGACCAGGAGGGTGTTTCACATAGTTTGTTGCTGGCAACAAGCAGTCATTTTCTGACTGTTACCTTAACAACAGTCCGCGAAAGAGCTTTTCATTCAATCAAAATCAAGGTTTTCATTGGACTGTTTTAATATAGTATCTATTTGATTAATTTTTCATTTGATTTAAAAGCTTAAAAAATCATTGTTTCAATCATAATTCACAGGAGCAATTCCACATCAGCAGTAGATAGCAGGGGTGTAAGGAATGGGGAAAAGTGCGGTAGTTTCATGATAGTCGTCATAAACGACAAAGACCTATTTTCAAACCAAATATTTTTTAAATGTCTCCATATTGATGTCATCTCATCAATGGAGCAAATGTCTGATCACCATCTATACATGGTAGAAAGCAAAGGTTATCAAAATGATAAAATGAAATTTTAGAGATCTTTAGACTTTCAATGAAATTTAATCATCTATGTTTTCAAAGAGTTTGATGATATTTTCACATGTTTAAAATTCTCAAGATTTTTCAAACAAGAATGAATACTAATCTGTCAATCATTTCTCAAAATAGAAAGTTCTCTTTCATCTGATTTTCAAGCATGAATTAATCTGTATTACACACCATTGTTTATATCTATATTTATTCAGTTTTATATAGTAAATATTCTATACAAGTAAAATGCTGTCAATTCATCTATTTCAATAATACCATGTTCAATAATCGTAGTCCTGCAATATTGAGCAAAGTCAATTGTCACAATGGAGGCACTTTTAATCTTATTGTATGTATTCCTTTTGTAAATTTCAGGTTATGTGTATGTGCTGTTTGAGTCTGAGAAAGCGGTGAAGGCATTGCTGCAATCTTGTACACATGACATGAGTGGTAGAGGAGAGTACTACTATAAGATCACAAGCAGGAGAATGAGGAGCAAAGAGGTAACGTATAGTCTGTTCATAAGTTTATCTATTTGGATCAATGATGCTCGGATCATACTTAGAACTAAGATGCCCTAGTAACTTAAAAGCTAGCCATATTTAATACCTGAATATAATATTTACATTAAGCCTCAATTAAATTTACTATTGGAAATATCCTCTGCAATTACAATTTGTAATTTGAAACAATCTTGCTGTATCCACTTTCTAAGCAGGTTCAAGTTATTCCATGGGTGCTCTCTGACAGCAACTACGTGCGTTGCCCATCGCAGCGTCTTGATCCAGACAAGACTGTGTTTGTTGGTGCTCTCCATGGCATGCTGAATGCAGAAGGACTTGCCCATCTAATGAATGATCTCTTTGGTGGGGTTGTGTATGCTGGCATTGATACAGATAAACACAAGTACCCTATAGGTATGTATACCTCTGACAAATTTGCATTATTTGAAAAAGACTTTAACTAAATGACTGGACAATACTAAAGAATGAATTCTCATCTTCAGTAACCATATTTTAATAGATCTTAATTAATTGTTAATCGAGAACATTAGTTTTCCATCACTGAAAACAGAATTCATCTTATGGCAAATTCATGATACATACAGGTATTTCTGTGGAAGTCGAATCCTATCGGACCCCAAAAGTATGTTTGACTTAAGAATAATTCGACTTCCAAAAGTTACATTACAGACTTGGGCGATTATTTGACTGAAAGAAGTTCGACTTCGGCAGAGTTAACTGTAATTAATTCTTATCTTACCTTTTTACCTCGGGATTTGTAATTCAAATATTTCTTTGCTGTATCTATACCTCCTTCACATGTCAACCAGCATTCTATTTTCAAGAATAAATTCTATTATTTCAATATTTCTATCTCCACAGGTTCCGGGCGAGTGACCTTCAATAATACTAACAGTTACATGAAGGCTGTAGCTGCTGCATTTGTGGAAATAAAGACCGCTAAGTTCACCAAAAAGGTAAGTACTCATTTTTTAAAATTGTATTATCACTGTTTTTTTTATGGAAACATCCTAAACCACAATTGAAAGTGGATACTTTCAGAATTTAGAATGGAGAAACCTAACTTATGTTTCATGTCATTGTAAAGCATCATTTTGTAGATTTTTTATATGTAATTTTTTTTAATCACAGAAGTCAATAAGAAAATTTTCATGAAATTTGAATTATTGTGCAATTCATTACACTGAAAGATTTGTCAAATTTTCAGTTCAAAGTTTGAAAATATTCTGTGTGTCGAATTGGACAGAAAGTTGACTTTTGGGACATTTTTAAAGAAGTACTTCACTGCATAAAGGCACAAAATCCTAACATCAAACAGAGCAGCACGATCATGATCAATCCCTTGAAGGGTTAGTAAATGAGATTTTCTCTGTGGTTTCAACTCATTTCTGTTTTCACAGAATTGCAACTAATATATCGGCAATTCTTGTAATTGTTTTTTTTTAATATTGGTTTATTTGCTTCATTATTAGACCTCTTTTTTAAGTCCAATAAATTTGTTCTAACTCCTGTTTGTTTGTTACATTGCTTATTCAGGTTCAGATTGATCCGTACCTGGAGGACTCATTGTGTACGCTATGCCACACCCAGCCTGGTCCCTTCTTCTGCCGAGAGACCACCTGTTTCAAGTACTTCTGTCGTTCATGCTGGTTCTGGCAACATTCCCTCACTCAGATTAGTGACCACAAGCCTCTCATGCGCAACACAAAGTCAAAGACCAACGAGTTATAAAGATGCAACGCTTTTTCCTGCAACACTGAATCTAAGATTGAGCGAACACGCAAGAGAAGCAAAGTTTCGAATAAAAATGATGTTAAATTATATTTCAAAGAAGATATACCTTGAATGACCATGTGGGTTGTGGTGACAAATCTCATGACATTTTTTTATAGTAATAACGAATATTCTTTGAGATAGAGAAATTGTAACATGTGCTTATTGTATCCTGTGATATTGGCAATGACCAAACAAGTATGTGGATGAGCATAGAAGCTTAATATAGGATACTAAGTCTGAGCCATTTCTACTGCCATGGTTTCTTTTCTTGCCACTAGATAGGTCTACATGTAGTGAGCATCAATAGATCCATTCATTTATGTAATGCCTTGAGATTTACTCGCTAAGAATTGAATCCACAAGATCTTTGATTTCACATAGCAATCAGTTGAATTTAGTGGATGTCTCTGATTAAGAATTTGTTTTTAGGGTTGTCATATTTTTATTTTGGGAATCCATTTTGCTCTTTCAATATTTGGTACCTTTTTGACCAAATTTGTGCACAACAACATTCTTGACAGCACTCCATAAAACTTAAGTGACTTTTTTGAGAAATTCGGTCATTGTTAGAAAGTAAATATTATGTGACCATACGTTGTTGAGCAGGTTAGAGAGATAGCTTGCAACTGTGGAACTCAGTCTATAGCAATTTGGTAGCAAAAGTAGCAAACATGTCAAATCACATTTCTCAAATTGAAGAAGCCATGGCACCTTTTTTGTTGAAAAATTTGATGTCGTGTAAAAGTGATTTTTCTTTAATAGAATGGAGAATCTGTGGAATCCATTCTTTGCAGGCTGGCAAAAGAGTCAGAATCTCAAGAAGCATCAACTCAATCAAATTTATTCAGTCGAGTTTGTATGAATGCAGTGAAAGCTTATATTTTCATGTGCTTGAAATCTTTCCGCATATAAAGAATTGTGATAATGTCATATATACATATATTTCTAACAAGTTGGTGCTTATCTTTATAATGCATTATTTGCATGTGATTATGGATCAATTAATTTGGTTATTTTTAACTCTGTACTATAAACATTATACAAGATATGAGGTCAGAAAAACAGATTGGAAGATGCAATTCATGTTATTGCAATTTGATAGAAATTGTTAAGAATATCATTATCTTAGGTTTGGCTGTGATATATTGTAAGTTTAAAGGGTATCTAGGGTCAAAAATAATAATTTGCTAGTTAATAGTATTTACAAAACCTATTCTCATAAAGAACCCAGGACATCAAAAGAGGATTAGTATTTTAAATATTGAAGTTTAAAAAGTGAGCGATTCTCATGCAAAATCAAAAGCAGACTTGCACAAGACTAGCTCACACAGTTTGAGCACTAGGGATGTGCACACAAAAAATGTTCAGTCATTCTAACAACCTTGCAAGGAGCCTATATCAGATTTAGGATCCATGTGTCTCTAACTCAACTAGTTTTCCATATCATTTCAGATAAAGTTATTTTGGGTTAATTGTACATAGGTTATATGCAAATTATAATATTTGACCCGAGATACCCTTTAAAGGTGATACCAATACTTTGATTTCATGATCATTTCACCTTAAAATTGTACTTTGGTATTTTTCAATTTTTTATGTATAATTACAGTTCAAATGATAATTTTTGGTTGACATCTATATATGTATATGTGTATGTAAAGTAATTTCGTTAGTGCCGTTGTATACTTTCACTTAAAAAGTGGGTTATGTTGATAAATGGTATTTGATTGCTATAAAATCATATTTCTTTAAATTGAGTGATTTTCTAGACTTATAAACACAGCCTTATTTCTACAGGAACAGGAAGTGCACTTGATATATGCAATGATATGTTGTTGAATATTCAAAATATACTATATTTTTAAATTGCTTTTTCCATCAGAAATTGGACTATATCATATATCTTATATACTACCCTGTAAGGGATAAAAGAGCTATATATTATTTATTACCTAAGAGACAAACTATTAACCATCATATGTAGAAAAAGTACTAGCTTAACCTTAACTGAAAGTCTATTCCTTGGTAAAACAGTATGAATATTCGAAGTAGCCTAGTACTAGTACTGATTGTTATGAATACAAAATGAAAAGAAAATATGGTAGTCTTTCTAGGAAAGCTATAAAGCATCGTATGTCCAGTACTGAGTAATCAAAAATGTGTGTTTTGTTATTTCTATATATATATTGTTCCTTTTTAAAATCTGATTTACTTCAAGATATCCCATAGAAACATTGAATCTAAATGCAATATATTTTTAACAAAAAAAGGTAAACCTGTGCATGTATTGTCCATGATATGCGTACTAGGAAATTGTTAAAATAGTCTTATTAAAAGATACCATACCAGAATTTTACATTTAAAAAACATGGACAGGAAACCAGACAATGGTTTTGATTACAAATTAGAGTTGAATGGATGATAATACACCAGACTCCTATGAGAATATTACCATTATTATATTTTTGATATTTATAATTGATCTTTTGCCTCTTGTATGCCATTTTGAATACACAATTAAATATTTTTACTCAATTACCTCATAAAAGGTCTTGCATTTTAGTCTCCAGCATCATGATGATTTGGGATCACATATGAAATTCTAAATTAATTGGAAGATTGGAGATCTGTACATAGCTGATAACATTTTAGATGAAAAATTTCTTACATGCCCTCTCTGTTTAATATGACTTGCAGATGATACTCCATTTTTATCTTTGTTATAATCAAACACTAATCGAACAAAATTTGACATATCTAAAACAAAAATTTGATAATTGAAATAGATAATTGCATGTTCATAATTATAATGATTTGACACAAAGTCGATGACAAGATTTGATCAGTGATTTTTTAGATTTTGAATGACAATGGAATACTAGTGTATTTGATTATGAATGATTTGAGAACCTGGAGTTAGGGTGCATTTTAGCATTGATAGTGATGTCTGTATAGACATCTCCATTTTTAAAGTCTTGAAGATAGGATTAGATTTAATTTGTTATATTTCAGACTAAATTCAGGGAATTACATATACCATTTAAAAGAATTTTAAACATCAGTGATCATCATTGATTTGAATTGCTTAAAATATTGGATCACAATTTCACCCTTTATTTTGATCATGAGATGAAACAAACGTTTCCATTGTTCAGTAAGTAATGAAACTAAAAAGTCTTAGGAGTATTTTTTTTTTTATATGGAAGAAGAAATGTATTGTTCCCTTTCATATATACTTATGTTTTGAATAAGAAAACAAATTCTTTTTAAAGATTTCTATTAATGGATGGATATACCCCTGCTGACAAGGACTTCTCTGACAAGGATTTTGTAACACTTACTGCACAACAATATATGCACTGATATTGTACTTCAGAAAAATGAAAAGCCACTTGCACATATTTTATGTATACTTTGTGAAAAATTGTGCTTTTTGTAAGTTTAATGGATGAATTTTATTGTTTTGTATATGTGACACAAACAAATCTTGTGGGTTTGTGTCGGTATAGATGTTCAATTCAGTTTTGTGGGAAAGATTTTTTTTTCATCTTTCTCTCCATTTTATGAAAACTTAGCATTTTATTGATTTATTTTATTCCCATTTGAATCAACTAGAAAAGGTTATATTTGCAAGCTTCTTATTTGTAACCCAAGTCCCCCAAATATTTTCTCCCTAGATATGAATAGGTCTGTGTCTACATTTTTAGGATTTTTGGATGGCATTTTAATACTTTTTATGTTTCAATTGAAAGTGGTGAATGTGAGAATAAGAAATGCATTGGGTTTTCTAGTTTTTTTAACACAGCCAAAAGTAGATCACCATTAAATAAAGTAGCATGAATTTTAAATTTAATGGTTACAACCATTAGAATTTAAGAAAAATGTTTCACACACTAGCTAACCAGATACTGGAGACACTCTGCCAAACTTTCTTTCTGGACAGCTTCAAAAGAACTTATTTTAGAAATGGCAGTTCATACTTACGTTTTAATCTTTAGGATATTCCATCACAAAGTTAGATAAAAATTTTAGTCTTTAAGTAAGAAGGTACTGAAAAATCCAATTGAGATTATTTTAGTAAGTGATATTTGTAGAAATAAAGTTTGTGTTAATAGTCCAGACCTACTATATCAGTAAAAGTTAGTTTATAATGGATTTGTTTGGGGGTTTATCCTTATTGTTCTCGTTGATATTTATGTAATGAAAAAAAATGGCCCAAAGTATGATGAATATGAAAAAGAACAAGCATTTCTTTCCATCGTTCTTTTATTTGTAATTGTGAAAATGTGATTTGGTGAAGGTTTTATAGTGCAAATTGAAATTAAAAAAAATACTTGTGATGTCAAATTATCAGCATGTTCACTTTAAATGTCAAGTGTGCCACACAATTTGCAGCTCTACAAAACAAAATGGGAAAAAATAAGGATCTTTATTTACATACGATACTATTTCTGTCTGTCCTGTAGACCATTACCCACGTGAGTAAAATGGATTGGAAAATTGCTTCTTATTTTAACATTTGTAACTCCCTGGGTGACATCAAATTTTCTGGGTAAATTTTTGTATAGGCCCATGCATGAATAGTTTTGTGAATGTCACTGTCTTGAAAACTTTCCCTTTTTTTAAAATCATGGTCTGCAGGCACCATTCCAACTACAGATAGTTTGGTATTGGATAGTAACTTGCATAATTATGTCTGGAGTGAAAGCCTACACAACAACTATACATGTTGATCTTAATCAACAGAACATTGGTAGTATTACCCTCCAGACATATTTACTCCTATTAGGATAGGCTGAACAAACTGCCTGGATTTGACCTATGCCTGGAGACCAATCACAAATGATGTGTTGTGTTGTAAAATGCCTATATAATCCATCCATTGCTAACAAAAATTGTATCTTACATTCAACTTATCACTATGTATTCCAATAGTCCATGGTTACTTTTCAATTTTTTAAAGATTAAGTTTCATCGCTCTTACTTTTTTAAAGATGTAAATTACTTTACTTACATTCATGTATTTTGTAGCATTCGCCTAAGAACAAGTTTAGATTGCTTTGTCACGTAATATACAATATCTGCACAAAAGATTTATATTACTATCATAAGGTATTCAAATTTATTTTGTTATGATACAAATCAATCACATCATAAATGAATGTTCTAATTGACCTTAAAAGCTGTCAAGGCGGTGACAAAAGACCCCAAAGTTATTCGCTTCCAATGTAATTGATACAATTTTTATAATTCCCTCAAGACAAAATTTTGATCAAATCAAACAATTTTGTTGTGTTTCCTCATGTAACTCTCTGGGAAACCTACACTGCGCATTAATGAGTAAGTGAATTACTGAAAATGCCTAGTTTTGGTATCGGTTATGTGTGCACGCTCACACTGATGCTTTGTTAAATTTGATACATGTCTTGCTAAACAGTGTTAAGAATATCAAGGGTGATTTTATTGCTTTACATTGGTTTGATTTGGGTGCAATAAAGACTATCCTAATGGTCTAAGTCCTAAGGTTACTGGCAATCAAATGATATATGTGCTTTACAGATTATCTCTATTAAAAGTTTGCTGTTGACATCACTAAAAAACTTATATGGCAATGTGTATTTATTTCATAAAATGTATAGCAGAAGGAGTTGAGTGTGTAGTTATCGAGTTGCCAGGACTTTTGTAATAACAACAAACTAACAATTATCAACTCTATTTGCTCTGAATGAATTGTTGAATTGCTTAACAAAATACAGTGAAACCCTTTTAGAACAAGAACCTTGGGACCATGAAAATTACCTTGTTATATCAGGTTCCTCACTATATCACATATCAGGGTAAAAAAATAAAGAACTATAAAGAGCTGGGACCAACAACAATCACTGTTATAACTGGTATTTTGCTATATCCGACCTCTTTATAACGAAGTTCCACTGTATTTATTCATGAGAGAAAGTGCATGATTATATTTGTACGTTTCCTCTCATGAGAGAATATTTCAATTTCTATTGTACATATTTGGGGAGGAAGGCATTTCTAGTCTATACTCACAATTGCCGCTGCTTTATCAGTGCGGCTGATACATACACTGCATTTCAAAGAATAAATTCCTGTCAGATAGTAAATCACACCTGCGTCAAGTGCAGGACCATTTAGGTGAATTTCTTGCTGAAGGAAATTTATGTCATTGCTGGGACTCGAAGCTAAAACCCAGGCATCAGAAGACACACTTCCTCAATGATTATTCTTGCTGACAATCTGGGATATTAAACGATACCGTTGTCATTGATCGTTTGAGGGTAGAAAGGCAACTTCCCAACTTGGAAGCTAATGCATGTGATATGTCTATCATTACAGAAAATTGCACATTTTAATTAATCGTTTTCAATTTGTCAATTTGAGCAAAGAGTACTTTAGAGAGTCGGATAGTTGAGGGCTACCAAAAATCTTCTTTTGGGCCTAATCTGATTAAACAGCAGAGTTGTTTTGTCTCAAAGGAAAATATTTAATTCATCAATCTGGTTGTTCTTATTCTAATCACATCTAATGAACTTCATATTGTGCTTGACATTTCTGCAATTGTTGGGATGTAATTAGTGAGACGACATCCAGAAAAGATTACTAGTAACTTGCTTTTAGAGTGATTAATGAAAGAATTACAGGTATATAATGTATTCTTTTAATGTACACTGAATATCCTTTTTTTCTTTCATTCGATCCCACCAACATAATCATTTTTATGCTCAATTCAAATGGGAATCATAACTTTGGATAATACCCCAATTTGGGGTGCTCGTGCATTTCCCTTATAAAATACTGTTCATGCAGAAATTTTTGTAGTGGTTTTATTTTCACGAATTTTGTGATCCTAGCCTCGCGAATATATCCACTCAGTATAATGGGCATTCATACGCATACAAACCCTGTCAAAAATACCAAAATAGAAGCTCATCAAAGTGTCAAACTGGTCCCAAAGCGCTATATTGGTATGTGTTGCATAAAAAGTTCCATTTGTACATATGTAAGTCGGACGATTTAATGTGACTTAAAGACTTGCCATTCTTCCTATGTCTTGTAAAATCGAGACAAAAAAAAACCAGTATCATAAAAAAAAAGATGACTATTAAAATCAATTTGTTATAACAAAGAGTTCATTATCTAGGCTCACGATAACAAGGTTTCACTCTATCTTACAACTAAAATGAAAAATATTAATGTGATGGGGAAGATTCTCAAGTAAACCCACCCCTAGAATTACCATGCTCTCATTGAAAGAAGGAAAATCATATAAACTGAAAATTTGAGCATATTCGGAATCCTTAATTTTAATTTTACATTAATCCATTTATAAAAAGAGAATGAGGAGTTGCCCGACATGACGTCACAGATTGCATAGATGTTGTTGATCACACAAACCCACATGAGCAGCACTGATCGTCATATCTCTGTGGCTTTTGAAAATCATACTTTAATATACTTCATTAAATGACCCTTCTAGATAGTTGCAATTGATCGCAAATTGATTGAAAATTGAAGCATGTATTTTCATTCATGCATGAGCCATTGGTTTTGATTGGTGCCTGCAGGTCAACTGCAACTTTAATTGATTTTGATTTTCAAGTTACATCCCCATAGTCTCACTGCAAAACAAGTCAGCAAACATCCACTGTGAAGGGACGAAGGATTTTGGAGAAACTTTGGAAACAATTCATTCAAGCTTTAAAGGGGAACTTCACCCAGACATTTGAGTGCACTCAGTTGATGAAGCAAACTGAAAATTTGAGCAAAATCCGACTATCCATTCAAAAGTTATGAATTTTCAAAGTTTTCATTTAAACCCCTCATGGGCTCCTCAAATTGGCACCGTACAGGAACAAAATGGCTGCCAACATGGAGAACTCTCCATTCACTTTGTACACAGAATTTCACATTTTCTTCTTTTTCCAGAAAAGTAGACATTTTGTTTTTTCAGTTAGTTATATTATAGCCACATCAATTCTGCAGGTATTCCAAAAAGAACGGTGCTGATTCATCATTTGAAATATGATATTGATCTATTTTCAATAAATTTATGTACAAAGTGAATGAGGAGTTCTCCATGTATGACATCACAGATTATGCTAATTGGCTATACGTTGCCAATTCAAGGATGCCCATCACAGGTGGAAATTATAACTTTGAAAATTCATAACTTTTGAACGGATTATCCGATTTTGCTCAAATTTTCACAATTTGTTCATCTGATTTTTCTTCATTCACCGACCATACATTATTGTCTGGGTGTAATTCCCCTTTAACAAAAGCTTCATGGACACTAAAGAATGTACCTTCCCTGACATTTCTCTGCAGACTAAGATGGAAGCAAATTTCTTTGCATGTATGCTTGAAGGCTTCAAAGAACTTGCTTACTTTGTCCAAAATCCTTTGGTCACAGTGATCTAAAGGTAATTGTTTTTTGTGGTGATGCAACACTGTGACTAAAGAAACCATGACATTTTTCCACACACAGAAAGATCAAACTACTATGCCAGATATAGGGCGGTATTCTGAAGATGGGTTTAACTTATACCGGAGTATAAGTCCAGTCTAAGTCAGGTTTAAGTCTGGTCTAAATATGTCACTTAAACTCCAGTGTAAGGATTTCATTCTGAAGTCCGGTTTAAATTAAACCAGAGTTTAAGTGTGGTCTAAATATGAGCCAAAGTTAGACTTTGTCTAGGGGTAGTTTAAGTCTGGTTTAACGGTTTTGTGCATGACTTGAACGTGCGGCTGGCGCTTGCGAAAACAAGAAAGAAATTCAGAAAATTGGTTGATAAAGTAATTTGATTCAAATTTAAATGGTAATAGTTAATTTCATTTGGTAGAAAAGATGTATTGTAATTTGTACTTAAATTTTGAAAAGGCAAAATACGTGTTTAGTCAAGAAAAAATAGCATTTTTGGCAACAAAACAGCACTCGTGGGGATAGCTCAGTGATCGACGCTCCTGTCTACCAGGAGTCTGGACTGGGAGGAATTGTCACCCACATAGCCCAACTTACTCTTACTCATGTTAAGATTAGACAATTTACAGATTATTTAAACATTTCTCCTTTTACATCCAATACAAATGGTGAAATGAAATAGTGATTTGATTTCCGCAGGTGATTTTTTTCTTTATTTTTCGCTGAAAAGTGAAAGAGAGTGGATGACACGATTGGGAAAAAGTAGGCCTAATCTGCCGCTAATGGAGCTAAACACACTCGAACAACCATTGATTGCTCACCGATTCTCTCCCTTTTTTAAAAATAAGTCAACCCTATGATTATCTCACTAAAAATGCAGTCTATGTTTCATTTCTTGAGGTCTGTTCAAAATGATATAAGAGAAAAATCCTGACGTTAACTGGGCTACTAACTGTTAACTTAATACGGATCGAAGATCAAACTTGTGTTGGCCCAAATCAATTTCCATGTGCAACCATGTCCATGCAATTGTCCAAAAGTAGGTCTAGAAATATTAGAATATGAAGCAATTTGGTTATAAAAACATAAATTCATTAAAGTATCTACACTCACCCTGAATTGCCATCATATATATATCCACAAAAGGTCTTCTCAAAACAATTGAACTGTTCATTCAAAGTGCAAATTCTTTGAAAACTGAATATGGTAAAGCGCAGCGCGTATGTAAATGAGACAAGGTCAAACCTCATTAACCTTTTTCTGTTTTTGTTTTCCGAATTCCTGTCGTAAAGTTGTGTAAGAGGGGGGTGATTAATAGGAAGGCTACATATTCTGTTAAAGTGAAAGAAAAAAAATGTTATGTGACCATTTCATGGATGACTGGTCCTCCATTTGGCAGGGTGACCCGATTTTGTTGACCCCCACAACGCGGTATGACAGCAAATAAATAGATGAATAAAAAGGAACAAGTGAATATTAATAATAATAACAGTAGGAATAGATAAACAAATTTTAAAAACGTGGCTGGATCTATCTACCACGTCCAAAAGGTTGTGCACCCATAACTACCGATAGGCAAGGCAAGAATCGAAAAAGACAGATAGATTTTAAAAAGAAGAAGTTAATACAGAGGGGAGAAATAAAACACCCTTTTTTATTCATGTATATTATTATCGGGGTTTTTGTGTGTCTTTTTTTTTTTTTTTTACTTGTCACTTCTTGAAAGTAAAGTCTTTTTTCTTGTTTTTCCTGCTTGCCAGTTTAGCTATATAATGCAATGAACAAGGTTGTATATTTATCTATTTATTTATTTACATATGCTTGTCCTCTCCTGATCCCATCCACGGCCACACAACATGCAGTTTGATCATGCGCAGTAATAGCAGACTGCGCCTTTTGACGATATTAGATGTTAATTATCAATACTTTTGCTTAAATCGGACTCAGGTTTAACTAAACCGGACTTTCAGAAACATAAATGAAGTCAGACCGGACTTAGACTGGAGTTGCGGTCTAAGTCCGTTTTAGTTAAACTCTGGTTTAACTTAGACTCCGGTCTTCATAATACCAGCCATAGAGTTTACACTGTCCCACCATGTCCCACGAAAATGCATGTGTTATACAGGCTTTGGTTTGACATGGTGGGAAACTGTCAACTTTATTTTTGTCCATACTGTAGGACATGATGGTTCAAGGTCAGAGGCACCATTGTGCTTTCATCAAATCTTTGGAGGGGAAATATATTGCTTGAGGACAACAACTTTCCCTCCCAGACCTTTGTGCAACGAAATCTATGGCACTACTGTTCAAGGGTGCTATTCAGTGCTGTAAAGATATTGACATGATATTGCTGGATCCTCGGTATTAGACAGGTCTACAGTTACATTTTATGAATACATTTGAATAGAATTTCAAATGAAAGGATCTTGAGGTGATGGGAAAAGTTGAAATAAGCAAAGCATTATCACTCAAAAATGAAGGAAAAAAATCATTTCTATCAACTCGTAGACATCGCTTCATATATTTTATTCTTAATAATTCATATATTTAATTTTCAATTTACAATTACCAATGTAAGATATGTGAATAAATTCCTTATTTTATGCACATAATTAAAAATAAATGCAATTTTGGAATCCCAAAATAAAAACAAAAGTTAGTCGATTTCTTAATAAAAAGCTGGACACAATTTCTAAAATTTCATTATATAATATCTTACCATGGTCATGGATACATTCTTCATACCCTGGGTGTTTTTTCAAAAAGTTGACTTTTCAGAGAAAATTCTTTTGGTTGCAATGGAAGAGAGAAATCTGACATTAGAAGCAATTAGTAGATTTGTTTAGGACTAACTCCATTCTGTCACACATATATTAAATATACTTTGAGGCAGTTTGAAATATTGTGATCATACCAATGCTATTATGATTATGATCATAAGTTCGGATTAATCTCTACTGTAATACCCTTAAATTCTCTGAAAATGATCAGGACTCTGGCAATTTAAAAACTTGACAGCCAATGAAATCATTAAAATAATCATATCACTGAAATATACTTTTTTAAAATATATATTAACTTCATTCTTTTTTGCAAGACCATTTGCCTCTCCTACAAGCAAGTTATTTATCCTATTATAAGATCTATAAATCTTTAAAATCACACCAATTGGATATGGTGCAGCTGAAGCTGACAAGTAGGGAATATCATCCATTTGACAAACAAAGCGATAAATGAAAGGCAGTACTTCATAGATTCAAAGCAAAGTGAAATAACATTCAATGAAAAAAAATATTTTGATTTCTATTTGTTTGCCATTATTACTTCACAGATTTTCTTAGTCTACTCCTTTTTGAAGTGCATGCATAATCAGCAAACTCTTATACCATCCAATTTTGTTCATATTTCTTGAAAAAAAATCCTGCATGAATATCAGAGATACAATGATGATGCATTCATTTTATAAAAAGAATTCATTGTAATTGAATCCTTTTCCCTTCAACTAATGGTGAAAGTCCGGCCCATGTTCATATGAATCCAGCGATTATCCATACAGTCACTTATTATCTATTCCCAGAACACATGTGACAAAATAATGCTCTGTTTTACATGAATATAAGGGTTTTAGGAGGCACTGATCATCAGGTGCTGTCGTCTGTTCAATTTGGTTACAGGCATTATAGCATCCACAAACATCACCTTTATGAGGTGTCGTTACCTGCCCACATGCAGGTGCTGTTAACTTCACATTACCTTCTTCAGATGCCTTAATATGCCCCCTAGTACATTGAAATACACATCACCTCCAGGTGATTGAAATGACATTATGTCCAAGTATTGACCAATCAGAACATATCTCATCAGTCATTATTTACGTACAATGACTGATGACACTGAGTCACATGTGTCAAGTGCTAAGGTTCCCAGGCCCAGCCCTCATTCACTTCTCATTTAGGGTCTCTCTTATGAACTTGACAATTTAAAAGGGACAACATGTTTTTATAACGCCATTTAACAATTTAACAAACATTTGAATCTGTATGGTACCACTTACCAGAGCTTTTCAGGAATGATAGTGTCCAGTTCAAGCTCTTTTTGATCATTTCATGATTAAAGCATTCATAAAAACCTTCCATGAATTTGGCAAACGAAAGGTCCATGCAGACTGAAAACATAGAATAGTTTAATCATCTCTTTCTCTAATTTCATCGTCCTTTTGATTTCAAGATTTGCATCCAATTCATTCTCTTTATGAGATCTTGTCCCTTATTAATGGAGCATCTCATAGCTGACCTTGATTTCCGATCCCTTTGTTCCTGATCCACATCAGTGCTAGCTTGGTAGGCTTATTAGGTCTGGTGTGCTGGCATCTGGATGGTCATTGTAGTACTTCTGGAGGTAGGTGCATGTTAATAACATCTTGGTCCGGTCCGTTGTGAAGTGAGAGAAAGCTGCCTGTAATGTCATGAATGAAAAATAGATCTTTCACATTCCTCAAAACCGAGCACTTGGAAGAAGATGGGCAATGCCAGTAAAGCGGACATTGCATTGACATTAATCATTAGTTACAAGCATCACACTGTTGAACTAGCAGAACAAAAATAAAACATTGCGCTATTTTTATGAATATTTTTTATCTGATACTGTATACAATGTATACATATCAATTTCATGGATCATGATTTCTTTCTTTCTTTCTCTCTCTTTCTTTCTCTCTCTCTCTATCTCTCTCTATCTATATCTCTCTCTCTCTTTCCATCAAAAAGAAAGCTGATTTTTGTACACATCAATACAATTTCTACAATAGGAAAAAAACATAAAATAACAAGAAGCAAAGGAGATTTTTTGTATGCATTACAGGAATATATTTTGAAACAGAAAGATACACTGTAAAAAGTTCAGTTGTAACGATTCAGATTGCAATTGTTACATTGTGTGTTTGAAACAAAATACTGTATCAAATTTTACCTTACACATCAATAACTGTCGGTTTCCAGTTCCCAATTAATAGTTAAAGGTATAGATTCGTAATCGTCGGGATGCACAAATTGATGTGAAACGAGCTGATTGCATTCACAAAAATTGCTTTACATTCCTAAATATGCCTACGACATTAGGAGAAGATTTTCGCACGTAGTCTGGCATATTTTAGCTTGAGAATGCCAATCAACTGTTATTCCTACCACTGCCTACGGCGCGCAGATTGCATCCTACGGAGCCAAGCGGGCGTGATGGAAGGAAAGACCGAGGGTATTGTCTGCAGCATGTGAGTTTGCATTCATTTTGTACGCGAAGCAATGTTGTGATGGGAGCGCGATGCTGTTATCATTTTTTATTTTGCGATGATTAAGCCATTTCTAGGTTGATTTTATTCAAACAAACTATGGTATAAAAAAACTACATTATGGTAATAATTTTACTGCAGCTCACAAAAATATTAAATATCAAATATCTGAAGCGCATTCTCTCCAAAAACTGATCTATCGGTTTAAACTTATCAAAGTTATAGAATACCTATAGACATTTTTTGGATTTAATTTCAAAAGATACCTTTGCCAGTTGGCCAGCAATACCCCTTCCACGGTAGGAATTCGGCACACCAGTATGATGCATGTTGACAGAACCATCAGACATTCGATCATAGTCTAGCACGGCCCTATCAGGAGGATCTAGAATACAAAAAGAAAAATAAATAAATTATTTATATTTATTATGATATGTCCAATCTATTTTTTATACACAAGTGAGTTGCCGCATTCGTAAATGAAATCCTGACTTTAGTTGTTTTATGTTATTTATGTACCTACTTTACATCACTTATTTCTTGTGTACATTGTTACTTTTGGAAGAGGCGGCATATGAGGAGGGTTTGGGAATCAAATCCAGCGTATTCAAAAGGCCACAAGATACAGTTGCAGACAAATATGAGCAGGAGTGCATAGGGCAAAATAGAGCCAGAGCAGAGCTTCTTAGTTAAGTTGTGTGACATTTAGATAATAATGATATAATCATAATAATAATGCGTCTAATTTACTGGGGTAGCCTCTTCAGTTATTCTCCCACTTCATAGAGCTATCATTACCCCAGTTTATTGGATTTGGGCATGCAAGCATTATAAGCATACAATGTATGCTCATTTTCCACTCCCTGGGGAATATTCCAACAGATGTTTCAATTTAAGGCGCTGAATGGACAAGAATGACCATTTCCAACTGGTCCCTGATCACACCCGAGTAGAGTGAAGCACAATAAGGATACATTTCTCGCTGAAGGAAATTAACGCCATATCCGCCATATTCAGGATTTGGACACAAGCCCCTCTCGTTGAAAGGCGAGAGTCAGTACCACTTCACCACAACGTTTCCATTTCGGTGGCAGCGGTGGGATCTACCATGCACATTGATGATTCTCTATCAATAAGGTACCTTACCATCCAGGAATCTATTATTTGATCAAGGTTTTATGCTGATTTATTTAAAGTGCCTACATTAGCTATCACTTGTATCATAAAATTACAGATGCTATCACCTACACATCATCTTCATCAGATGCTGTCGTCTGTTCAATTTGGTTACAGGCACTATTGCATCCACAAACATCACCTTTATCAGGTGTCATTATCTGCTGGGCAGTGCCCAACTGCAGGCGCTGTTAACTACACATTACCTTCTATAGATGTCTTTGCCTCCTAGTCACCTAAGTACCTTGAAATGCACCTATAAATACCCTCCAGGTGATTCAGATGACATTATGTCCAAGTATTGATCAATCAGAACATATCTCATCAGTCATTATTTGCGTACAATGACTGATGACACTGAGTGACATGTGTCAAGTGCCAAGGTCCCCAGGCCCAGCCCTCATTCACTTCTCATTTAGGGTCTTTCTTATGAAGCGACATCCATATTTTATTTGTTTTTCCAGATTAAAGCTCAAAATTAAACTCATAGTCATGTCATTATAAGACTGTGTAGTGCCAAATTTTGAGAAAAGAATGACATATGAGCGCACAGCAGGTAATAGTACATCCGGTTGTTTTTGCATAATTGACAGCGGTTGTATTTTGACAAAAATTGATGCAGTTTTTGGTCAAGTGCGCCATCCTAAAAAAATCATTTTGTGAGAGCCCTGCTCCTCACAGTACGGTTTTGTTCACTTTACACAATGACTTTGCATTTTAGGTGTGCACTGTGCAGCATACACTTTCAGCAAGGGGGGGTCTGAATAAAAAAAAAATCGCAGCTAGGTCGGGGACCCACAAGATAGACTATAAGAGTCCAAACAACTTTAAGTTTCACAATTCTCATTTGCCTTTCGGTCTTTCAGATTTTTGTCATCATCATCATCTTAAATTCTCATCTGACAATGATGTATTGCGCCTCTGTCATGTCTGAAATCGAATACAAAAAGCATTTGCCAGATAAATTGTGAAATTTTGTTTGTGTGGATAAAGTCTTTGGAAATCAAGGAGGTCCCCTGCCACTGACTTAATGAATATAAGTCTATGGAGATATTCATTTGATATTGTCGTGTTATCTGTCTCCACTCCATTCACTGCCGCCCGTTTTGTCATTGCTGGAGACAGATACTGAGATAGTCACTCACATGGACTTGCACACAAATCTCAAGCCTACGCACTCACAGCAATATGAACGAACGGCAGAGAAAGATAGCACGATATGGCCACTATTTTGGCATTTTCGTGAAATATTCCATCAGCCATATATGCAGCGCTTGAATTTGAAAAAAAAAAATGTGCAAGAAAAGCCAAGAGAGGTGGCTTATTATTGCTAGATTTGGCTGCAAATGCAATTTCATGAGAATGCCCATTTCCCAACACTTTCCTTCAATTATATATACATATACTTAATTTGTACTTCAATTTTCGATCCCAGCTTGATTTTCTCCATCCAAGGTTTCATTTTGATGGCTGATATAGTTCACAGTTGGATAGAATCGAACTACCCTTGCTCGAGCAGGACCAAGTACATACATCCGACTCCGCCAGAGCTTCGGCGGCTTTCAAACCCAATTCCCGCCTGCAGCTAAGTTAGCATTAGTAGTACCGTCACTCACCGAGTTCGATGTAAAATTGCTGCATTTCTGTATTATGATTGACATTTAGATCAGGTTTGGTTGACTGTTGGTCTCTTAATTTCTTAGAAGAAGACATTTCTCTTGTAAAAATCAGCTTTCCCGTTTGCTGAAGAGCTACAAGACGGCGAAAGTTAACAGCTGACAACATGCTTACTGGTGCATGACGTGGATCAATCAATAGTTTTTAGCCCCTCCCTCCGAGCTCCCCTCGCCTCATCCCCGGTCGGGGCGCCCCTCCCTCTCAGGAATAAAGCGGGTTTACAATAGATTAAAATTTACGCACGTTTCTTCCTAACCCCCTTATTGTTCCAGAAATATTAACACCCTTCAAATAATCCTGCATGTAAGAATTCAGGCTCAATTTTATGCCCTTCTTGTCAACATGGATTTTGGCTTGGGTGCTCTGCTCATCGCCCCACACACTAGCTTGGGGGTGTTGTTCAAAACTTGCAATTGATCAAAGTTTCAAGCGCATCTTATCAAATGCGCATACCATGCACGAATGAAAATGTACGTTACAATTTGAAAGATTGCAGTTGATTTGCAGTTGATTTTCAACAATACCCCGGCCTTTAGCCAGCTAGCCAGGAATGCAATTGAACCAAAGAATTATGATAATTCCTTGGTTGAACAGTGTGTGAGTGTGTGTGTGTATGTGTGTGTGTGTGTGTGTGTGTGTGTGTGTGTGTGTGTTAGGAGGGGAAAATGCAGGGTACTTACAAATGTATACCTGATCTAGCTGGACCACTACAGAGGTCATTAATCCTTCCAGCCATTTGTGGCTCACATGGTTTCAGAGTAGGGTACTGCCTCTGCATGTACGTAAGAACTATATAGGCCAAATACTTGGACCAGTTGAGAATGAAAAGGTACAATGTAACCAAATTGATCTCTGACAAATCGCACAGCATTTAATAGACTACTTTCGTAATGTATTCAAATTTATTCACCTTTGCCCTAAAACGAATTATGTATTCAGCTGTCAAAATGCATTGAGAGCACAAAAGTCAGAATGCTACTTGAAAACATTAACGTCCCTAGGTTGGACAAACATTGTAGCTTGACCAAATTCGCAACAACCAATGTATGTTATACATATTCCTTCTATATAAGATTAATTTATATCAGCTGAACAAATAGTTTGTAATTGTGTGCTTGACAAAGAAGCGTGCATCAAATTTGAATACATTACGAAAGTGGTCTATTAAAAAGACTCTCAGTGAGAAGAATGCAGACCATCAATATGCAATGATCTCTCAGAAATAAATGGATGCATTTGGACAAATCATAAGAACGAGGTCTGTACCATATAGGTATATAGCCATAGGCTGTCTGCCCTCTTCTTCCATGGCAGAGAAAGATAAATACCTGTCACAGATGCCAAACATGGACATTTGAGTGAAAGGGAAAATCCAAAGAAATCCTTATCCGATTGCTTGGAAAAAGAATAAAGTGAATGAGCAGGAGGCATTCCTTAAAGAAGAATCTTACTCACCTCAATAGAATACTATCCCTTCATTCACTTGCAACGCTTATCTCAACCATGGGATCGGAAAAAAGCTAGATTCATTCCCCTTCCTCGTTTCACTTACTCAAAATAACCCCAGCCCCCCGGTTGGAAAGATTTGTATAATTGAATAAATTACCTTGCAACCCTTTGTGGAGACGGAATGGAAAATTAAAACCTTTCATTAAAAAATGTTGCCTTAGATTACAAAGCAGGTGATGCAGTCTGTCACACGTAATACACAATACACAATTCATATTTCTAATGTTTTTCTAACACAATTTTATTGCAAAAATGTTAATTTTTGTCTGAAATAGTTCTTTTTAATGAAGAATTCAATATGATATACAGGTTATTTAGCCTAAGACAAATATTCTTGGGACCATATAATTCAGTTCAACTTAGTAGAAATTCCACTTACAAGAGGCAAATGACGTGGATTGATTTGTTTCAATAATCACGTTGACTTTGGCAATTATTCAAGCGAATGATCAATGTCTGACATCAGATAATATCACAAGCGCACAAGTAACTCTAGCCCCGAATATACCTGAAAATCAAGAATTGCAGATGGCACTAGATGGTACCAAAAATATGGTAATCCATCTTTTTAATATTGTAGTGTTGGCAAGTATGGGGTTGTAAGAGGACAAGTATAATTGAATGGAATTCATTTTGTGAATTTTCTACTTATTTCAAGTGAATTGTGACTAATTTCAATATCATATATTGCATTTGGTATTTCATGATCCCACTCATAATCTTGAAAATACACGCAATACAGTGTGTACCATTTGCAGAGAAAGGTACTGTAAAAGAAAAGATAAAATCAATTTTACATTGACATTTTCTGTAAGCTTATGGAAAGCATTCTGAAAAACATGTTATCTGCACAATTTCAAGAATCAAACCATACTTTAATTGCTGGCAATAAATTATTCTTATAAATATGAATGCAGACGTCTCTTTTGGTTTCATGCAAGATTTGCAAATCAATTAATGTTTTGTCATAAATGTGATTTGCATTCAGTTTTTGCTGACAACAGAGCTGACATAGTTTTCAGAATTTCGTAAGAAAGACATAACCATTGAAAGTAAGTTGAATTTATTGTATAAAACAATTCTCAATCAGTGTGGGCATACTCCTAAAAATTATTTTCCTGCAAAAAATAGTCACCTGAAAATGGTTTAGCCATAGTAGAAGATAAAATCATTTGTCAGATTCATATCATGATATCAGTATCATGTCCTAACATATCAGATTCACAAGACTTTGATATCTAATTGAACCAATTAGAAATATGAGAAGCAATGTGTTATTCAAAAATATATATACATCTGTTGACACTGTAAACATCAAACTGGAATGCAAAAGGACATTTTAAAGCTTATTCTTTCGTAAATAAATATCATATTTCCTATTGCTCAGAACTGATGATGAGGAGTCATTGCTTTTACAAAACAAGCATGACAGTTACACTGTAATTTCCTACTTGCCTATTCTAATATAGTCTCAGGAATAGGCTATTTCAGTTACAAATACATTGGAAATAAACAGTGTTACACTAAATTACATTTTTATAACACATTATTAAGTAACGCTGTGAATGATTAACAATAAAAAGAATTGATATCGGAAAATATATTGCAAATTGGCTATCAAGAGTTTATTCATTGAGTTACTTTTTTTTTAATAGAGATCTTCATTTTTAATTAAATAATCATAACATTAATCAATAAATAAAGAATTTATCAGGTACACACAAAATATAGTACAAAATATCTTAACACATATTTTACAAAGAGGTGTATGCTATACAAAAGAAATTCCCTCTTATTCTAATATTGCCAAAATAAGATGTTGAAAACAAAAGTGTCCAGCATCTTTTAATGGGAAAATAATATATCAGTTCGGAATATGAAAATAGATAGGAAAACTATTACTTGCTCTTAATTTCAAGTCTTGTAATAAAATAAACCTCTATACTAGACTCTTGACATTGTCATAAACACATTTTGGAGTGGTAAGGTATTGTAGGAGCTTTCAGATGGTGAGCAATTATATGTGCAAAATACCTTACCATCCCCAAAATTTAAATCACAAAAGCATTCAAGCATGACCAGTCTCTTCTCTGTGTTAATTAGCATTAAAATGAAATAACCCGTAAAAACAAATGCATGCATTTTTATGCAAAAGGCACCACACAATATCTTCAATGCCATCAACATTGCTGAAAGAAACATACCATTGTCCATGAAAAGTAACTGATAATTCAAAACTTACCATTTATTCAATTAAGACAAGCCTACATAAACACAATGGTGTAATAAACAACTTAGATATTCACAGTATAAAAGGATGGAACACAGGATTAAGACAAAATAAAAAAAAGTAATTTATCCCCATTCTTCTTTAAACTATGCAAGCTATAGAGCATACAAATATTGATGTACAAAGTCACTGTATTTGAGATCAAAGAGATAGAATTGAAAGAGCAGTTTGCATAGATTCATATGTCACAAAGAAAAAAAAAACAATTGTGCCTGTAATATCTATATCCAGCCTCTGTTCACACCCAACTTCAATGACATGAATCAGCATTTATTATGAAAATTTCTATCTCTAGACCTTGTTGCATGAATAAAAAAAAAACAGTGCAGAAAATGACATTGAACATGTGAAAAGAAATTAATACATATGAATGGAATGTCCGGGTACTTGTTAGTAAGTGTGATTCTCTGCATTGGTACCATGATGACAGTTTGAAGATTCAGAGACTCTTGAAACATATCTTGTATTCACATTAAATATTAAAAGTCTGATTTCATTCACATTTGTGAGCAACAAGGTAGTCCGCAGTGACAATTTCAGTAAGCTCTTCAGCTTTGTTTGGACGAGAGGCAGAGTCTCTGATTGTTACTACATGCATATTAATTGTCATAGAAGAAAAATTGGCACAGACCGTCTTTGTAAAATGTGCCAATTGGTATATTTGCAAGGTGTCAGGAAATCATCACTGGTACCACATTGTTCAACACCTGAAAGATCATCACTGCTTACATCCATAAAATCTTTGAAAAAATTGAAATTGAATTAAAACCGTTAAAACAGAAGAGTTTATGACCACATAACATATCATATACCAAAGATGTGCAATTTCCAATACATTTTTGTTCAAAACAAACAATTGCAGATTACCAAAAAGCTGACTATCACTCATAAATTATCAGTGGTTTATGAACAGGCATATGAACATCAAACAACTACAGAATGAACATGGATGAACTTAAACATAACAGGTATGCTGACAGATATATAACATGTGAATAGTACTGGTTTTGCAGCTATTGTTGCCATGACAGGTTCAACAGTTCTGTATTTGTAAGCTGGTTTCTAAAAACCTTGATGATATGATAGAAGATAAGTGGGTAAACATAGTTGGTCAAAAATTGTGGGATATAAATGATTTCTATTCTACAAGGCAAAATAAATAGAAATAGAGCTTTTTGTCTTCTGACAGCATTGTTATCATATGAATCATATACCTCCAACATCAGAGGGGTTCGGTATGTTAAGAGAAATAAGTCTAATAATCCAACTTGGAACAACCGGATTCAATGCTACATACACATATACAATCTGCTGTGAGTGAACATATATACCGTGCCTCATGCAAACTGTGATATCACCACAGATATAAAGCATAAATTACAATTTCAACCAACTTTTACATTGTTTTGTGACGATCAACGGTCTTACAAAATACTGTGAAATTGCTGAGTGGTGTCAGTATTTCATGTAATTGCAGATTGACACAAAAGAGGATATTTTTAGGCTTCGCAATATACTGTCGTCAAAGAGAAAATGCATAATTACTCTGCAGAAGTATTCCAAAACTCATCATGGACACACTCCCAAAGTGTGATCACTAGCTTACAAATTAGGCAAATAAGCGAGTGGTATTCATACTGAATGCAGGGGTCTGTGCACACATCGACAGCTTGAACGCTGGTGATGATCTGTTCTCTGATTGTGTACTTTCAGAACAAATCAAAATGTTTTGATGTCTTACGAGTTGTTGCGCTTTACACAGCCAAACGATGGCTTATTGTGCTTCCCGATCATGCTTATTAACACGTTCCAGTATCTTGATCCCGTCTCAAGATGTTAAAGCAGAGAGGATTTCTGGCATCATTCTCTGCCAACGCCAGTACACATGCTCCCTATCAGGTAGAAGCCACTTTTCCTGCACATATAATGCAATGGCAAATATCTCATTCTACTGCAGCCAAATTGTTTAACGCTACTTGGGTTTATGTCAGTTCATCAATAACAGATCAATGGGATTGCACACACCTTTGATGGTGTTGAAGATGAAACTAACAAAATATATCACTGGAATAATTTGCGGATGCTCTGACAATGGATATACTATGCAGAACTTCATACGTCCTTGGCTCTGACGATTGCTGATCCTTCTTCATGTGGGTTTCTTTGCAGAAATCATGTTAGCTCCTGTCATAGAAGAAAAGGAAACAATCATCATATCAACAGTTCACATCTTTATAGTTAGTAAACAATTAAAATGATAACTCTCAACAGTCATATCCTGAAATCAGAAATTATAACCAAACACAACATGAAAAATTGGCTTGTTATTATTTTTAACTTAAAGATTGGTCATTGCAATGTATGTACAAATTAAAATGACATTGAGAGAAAACACTTTTAATAGAAACAATGTTATTGTATAGTTGTACATTTTGATATGTACTGATAAATTAGAATAGCTCATTTTGATCCCCTTTTCAAGTTGTTCAGATAACATACTTATCTGGCAACTATCTTGATATCTTGCCCCCCCCTCCTGCAAGTCATTTTGATTATATATGATTGTGCTACCTGAATTGCAATGGACGGATGAAGCGTCTCTTGAATATTAACCCCAAACATCTCTTTCCAGGGTTGTTTTATGGCCGTTAGAAGATGGTCTAGTGATGGTTCAGATGATGTCTTGATGTTCCATTGTGATTCCTCACCAGTGTCCTACAAATACAACATGATGCACTGTCAAATATCTACTAAATCATACAGAATAAATGGCTAAAAATGTCATGAAAATGCACGAAGTGTACAATTCTTTTTTAATCAAATGCTAAATTGGATAAAATAGTTTATTTAGCCTTGATTGCTCAAAAAGTTAAAACTAATTGAATACTTGGTGCCTGAATATAAGAGTTCAAATTTAATCAATCTACACAGAAGCTTTCGTAAAACACTTCATAAGTCATAATAAACGAGATGAGATTTATGCCTACACCGTCACCCACTCGGAAAGACTTTACCCCTTAAAGATCTGAAATCAGAAATATTTTGGATGATTATCTAAAAACATTCATCCTTCTATGCTTATACATACTTGAGCCTTGTATGGAAGAAATCAGTTCAGTAACAAGCCAAAAACATAATGCCTCCAGCACCATCATAAGTTGGCAGAGGCATAAAATTGTTAAGCACATTCTATTTCATATATTGTATATAAAATAATGTCTGCCATAAATTGAGAGAGATATTTTTACAAATAAATAGAAGCTGTTTGCTAAATTATCATGAATAATATTACAATAGATCTTACCTCACTGAAGAAGGATATTGTCACATCTGTCAATGAATCTGCATACAAATCCTGAATGAAAGAAATATATGCAAAAATGAATACCATTACTTTTCTTATTTCCAGCATGGCCAAATATAAATTATACATTACATGTACCACATCCATTTCTGATGAAAGAACTGCAGCAAAAAATAAGTCATCATTCCTATTGAAGCATCTTCTTATACTTGTTCACAGACTTCGAATACCAGAAGATGGTTCATTACAGACCATGTTTTAACTTAGGTGGTTTAAATTCAAGGTGGATTTATTAGATCATATTTATGTTACATGCTTGATTTAGTTTGTATACCACAAGCCCCGGTTACATAGAAACCTTGAAAAACATGATTGAACACGACTCTTTCTTCAGTTTACTGTTAACTGCCTTTGAACAAAGATTTGTGTTCATCAGTGCTTCTGTGTGACTGGGGCATTGAATATGATAATGATAATAATAATAAGAATAATAATAATGATAATAATATTATTTCTTACATCATACTCATCATACAGCCAAAATCACTTTAAAAAACCATGGTCTTAAAAATAACATCATTATAGTGTCCAATGGATTTGAGATCTACCCCTTGTAGACAGACCATCTATTGTCTAAACGTAAAAAATTAAAATAATATGATGGAATATCTCACCAGTCCTGAAATGTCACTGATCTTGCGATGACCTTGAGGGATGAACTGCTGCTGACCTTTGACACTCTTCTTGTTCTTCCCAAATGCAAGAGGATAGAAATGGTTCTCTTCTACAAGATATATGTCAGTGGCTGTAACAATCACACCTAATGGCTCAACCTTCATCTCAGCACCTGTCACAACATGAATAATACATGACTGATGCTTATATCATAGCAGTAAAGTTGCAATTTAGAAGACAGTACATTCTGTACAGATATCAATAATTGCAACTTTGAGAAACTATAATATTATGGAAAAGAATATAGAATTTTTGAGAATGGGAGGATAGCCAAAGAAGACATGGAAGAAGAATGAGGACAAAATGTCTTCAGAATGGATTCAAAGTTGGGGCTGCATTTGGCCATGTAAGGTGGAAGGGAGTTGAGGATGCTTGCCATAAATGTGAGATAACCCTGGGACCTGCTGTAGGAAGCTCTGACTCAAAATTGTATGTCATATAAAGAGATTTAACAATGATAACTCCCTTCTATAACGTCTTACAACAGTCACTTATCAGAATTGTTTTCTGTCATAAAATCTAATGAATACAATGGTTGTGGATGAGCCTGATTTTGTTCTTGGCACCTATTTCCAACAGACAGCATAATATAATGAAGCGTCAAGCTTCAGGTGAATTTTAATATTTTGCACATCTGATTGAAGTTTCAACATTAAGTACGAGAGAGAGTGAAAAAAAGAATGTGTCGCACTGGTTCAAAATCAGAAAAAATATCTGTACGCTAAAATATTGGTTTGTACAGTACCTTGTTTTGTTTCTGTCCTTGTCTTGAGTTGTGATGTGATGAAGACATTGATTTGAGGGTCTACCTCATAGCTTGTATCCCCAGTAGCTTGGGGCACAAACACTTCATCAGTTAGGTTGAGAAACGTCTGAGCATGCTCCCAAACCACACCCTTGAATATCTTCTTCCATGCTCCTGTACTCATTAAATCTGCAATGTATAGAACATGTATTGATAAAAGGGATTGGTTTACGGTTTGAGTAATGAAAGACATTAAACAAATTTAATTGCTGTCAATTTAATCAGAATTTGATTGAAAAAAGGCATCAGTATGAAGAAGTCAAAAGCTATTCAAACATTATAAATTACACTCATGTATTTGGTTTCCAAAATGGATTGAGCTAGGGATGCATAAAATTCCACATGTACGTGGTAGCACATCATTGATACTACCATTGCTATTTCTACACACTACTCTCAAAGAATTTTTTTAATCTGATCCTTTGTAAAAGATTTTTCAAAAGTTAGACTGAACTAGTTCATATGGAAATATCTCTTTTTCCTAATTCTCTTCAAATTTTTGATATACAATGATCAATCTTACTCATCACGACGGCAACAAACTGTCGAGCTCTTTTCTTGTCTCCTACGACTAATGTATAGAGGATGCCGTCAGATGAGAATTCAAGCTGAATAGTCTGACTTCCTAGACCCACATGAATCTTCAGCAGGTCTTTCAGTGGGTGCTGAGTCTTCTTTACTAGCCAATCAGATGGACTGTCACTGTGGTAAAAGGGATAAAGATTTTTTTTAAAAGAATAATACCTATTGATGAAAATCAATCAGTATGATGGCTTCAAGTGACCCAACAGGAAAGCAAACTTTTGAATTCTCTATTAAACTTTTTATTATTGTGTTAACATTAAAGGAGAACTACACTCAGACATTAAATTGGTATCATTAAATGAAGAAAAATAAGATGAACAAACTCGGATAGTCCATTCAAAAGTTATGAATTTTCTCAGTTTTGATTTACACCCCTCATGGGCTCCTTAAATTGGCAAAGGTATAGGGACAAAATGGCTGCCAACATGGAGAACTCTCCAATCACTTTGTACACACAATTTCACATTTTTCTCTTTTTCACGAAAAGTAGACAAATTTGTGTTTTTTCGGTTAGATATGTTATAGCCACATCAATTATGCAAGCATTCCAGAAAGAACGGTGTTGATTCCTAAATTGAAATATGATATTTATCCATTTTCAATAAAATTATATACAAATTGAATGAGGAGTTCTCCATGTATGACATCACAGATTATGCTCATTGGCTATAAGTTGCCAATTCAAGGATGCCCAGCACATGTGGTGTGGAAAGGATAACTTTGAAAATTCATGATTTTTTAACCGATTATCCGATTTTGCTCAAATATTCAGTTTGTTCATCTGATTTTTCTTCATTTATTGACGATACATTATTGTCTGGGTGTAATTCCCCTTTAAACATTGAGAGAAATGATATTCTGTATTTTTTCAAACCTATTTCTTTTGATTATTTTTTATTTTCGTGTGCAATTTATGTCTCTTCAAAGGACCTTCATTTGCTGCATACAACCATACATTGAAAGTCGGTAGAAAGATGTTTAATAATGCTGTAATTAATATTATTGTTTAATTGGATGTTGTACTGGAATCTTTGTTAATACTTTGTTTCTAATAGGAAATCAATCTTTCAGTTTCATTAATACTGGTTTTTAAGCAGAGAAAAAAGTTTCTTGATATGATTCAAAAGCATTTACCTCTCCTCTTTTGTAATCTTCATGATATGGATATTTGCTGTCGAAACAACCATCACACCATCAAAGCTAAGCTTCTTACTAAACTGGAAAACATTGCCCTGTTAATTGAAATAAAAAATAAAAATTAGTGAAATAAAAATACACAGAATTAAAAACATACTTTTAACTAATAGTTAAAAATCTTTTTCATATGAACCGAATATGAAATTACTTGGCAGCTCAATAATGGCTGATAATACAGTACATCAAGAAGTACCAAACACTGCTATTCAAATTCAGATTCAAATTCATTCAAATTAATAAATGCAATCTCAAACATGGTTTCAAAGTTCTCAAGAAAACACAAGTCTATGCAGACTAAGTCAGAAGCAAATATATGTCATGAATAACTAAAAAGTGAATGACTACACAAACGTTAGTATGAGAAAATCAAACTTTTTGATAGGGATGAGTTGGATACAATGTATATTAATTAATTTCATCTTATTCTTACAATAAACTTTGCATACCTTCAATAAGCAGGTAAATTCTTCATCATTCCCAAACACTGACATAGAGAAGTAGAGCTTGAGCCTATGATCTACACTACAGCAATCCTCCTCAGCTGTGGCAAGCATGGATGTCTCAACATTCACAGAGTTGATAGAATGAGATGGAGAAGACTGTACTGTTCTCTTTATCGTAGAATGATTGATAACACTGTCATTTACATGACCACTTCCATTCACTTCAGCTGCACTGTCTGAACCAGAGTTTGATTTATAGATTGCATCATGCTCATTAGAACTGAGAAAACTTTTGTGATCATCCGATGAATTATCCTGTTTTCTAAGGACAAGCGGACTTTCAACAGCAGCCTGAGTGTGAGTATTACCATGGTGATGGCCCTCAAACACACTGTCTGGTGTCAAGCTAAGATTCCCAGCACTGGAGTTCCTTAGCATGGTAAGAGCACTGTTACTACTCTGAACATCGGTTTCACTAATCACAGCTATATCACTCTCATTGCTATCCAAGCGTCCACAGCTGATCGTATCCACAGACACTGAATCCTTGTCAGTATCCTGTATGTGATAGGCATTCCTATAATCCATATTATGATTAGATGCTGCTTCACAGCTATCCAACACTACAATGTCATCTTCACTGTATCTATGATCTATCCTGGGATTAAACACATCATCACTTCCACCATGTTTAGTCCTACTATCAACCTGTTTGGCTGGTCCACCGTCACACTCATCAACAGGTTTCTTCACATTGCCATTGATCCGATGAGAAGGGGAGGTCTTGGAGGGGTCAAACCTTGGGTCTGAGTTCCTGTAATGGGAGTCAAAGGGGTTAGAGGTGACAAGCTGGATTGGAGTGGGTGGTCCTGATGCATCCATGCTTGATACACTCCCACCATCAGTAGGGCACAGGGAGTACCTGATGGGGGTAAAAACAAAGAGATGGTGATGAACAAGAGAATACACATTCAACAAACACATATACAGTCAGTTCTGTATAATTATATTGACCATCTAAGGAAAATAGACCAGTGATCTTTTTAGATAAGTCCTACAACAAGCATTTAAATGTACAGGTGATCATTATAGGTCTGCTCCTAACACAGGCTCAACTTTATAATGAATGTTTTGCAGAAATCCTACGGTATTGAAATTAAAAAGGTATCAACTGAGAGAGAAAGTATTTTTTTTTCAAATTTCACAATATCATTTACTATGCATAAAGTATTGTTATATTTTGTACATGAAAATGAACAAACATCTCAAAACATAGGACAAAAACAAATTTGGTAAAACTAGATAAGGAAATGTTACGAGAACAATACATGAACATTAAAACACTTGATATCAGACACAAATGTGTTTGGTTATATTGTGAGCTTATCAATTTGAAATATCTAGATCTTTATATGCATCTGTACCCTACCACGTTCTGAAATAATAGCATGAATTCCTAATAAAAGTTAATCCCCATTTGCGACATTATTTACTATTCGATAAAGTATCTTTATAGTGTGGTAGTAGAAGCCATGCCAATGGTGCTGCTGTTTTAGTAACCATGATTCTGAGATGAAATGTAATTTCTCCCACATAACAAACAAAACACAGAACATGAAGAAAAGGAAAGGAAAATGGTAGCACTACTATACCTTTGGGTAACATCACTTGGTTGTTCTGTGCTATTTGTGTCAGTTGAAAATATGAACAAAGATATGACAAAAATACTCCATCATTACAATTACTGTGAGTGATTAATTCATGCATGCATACATGCATGATGAGAAAAGGTTACAAGTGAACGAGAATAAAAAAAAAAAAAAGAAAGAGAAATAATGCCTCCGGCATCACCTTACGGTGGCGGAGGCATAACAACAAACAAATCCCAATACATACATCCACTAAAAAAAAATCCTGAATTTTGTCCTTAAATGCTGTTCAATCAATTGCAAAAGTAAAACTGCAAAAAATTATAAACAGTTCTACAGCATCATGCATTTGGTTCATGCAACCTTACAGTATGTTCAGCTTGTTAGAGGAGAAGTATTATATAAGTTGAACAATATTAGTTATTTTTTTCGTGCAAAATGAATAAAAACTTCTATCTACAGTGTATCAGTATTAATATTGATTTGCCTTCTCGACAAAGGTTGCAACAAGTACAAAGTCAGAGATTAAATCAAGATGTATACAAGAACATAATAGACTACTAAAGAAGGCATAGGACATACAAATAAACAAAACATAATTAACAGAGTAAAACATTGAAATTTGTGACAACTCATGCATAACTCAATAATAACATTTTAAAAAAAGTAAACATAAAAATTTCTTTAGGGAAATATAGAATCGCTATTTTAATTCATGAGTTAGGTATCAGCTACTACATATCGGGTAAATAGCTGCTGAACTAAGTGGTATCTGTATATACTGTATAAGCCGAAATTTTTACTGATTCTATTTTCACTAATTTCGCAACAATAAATTCATGAAAATTTCCACTCAGTATGACGCCCATAGACTTGTGTATAATAATTTTTCAAAAACGTGAAAATAACAACCCGCTAATAGGTAAAATTGTCTGAAATGTGTGAATTGGCTAAAATTTATTCTAAAATATTGGCTTTAACGGTATCTATTGAATAGCATCATCCATTACTAGTCATACTTCTTCCATGTCTAGTTTGATAAGGAATATATTTTATTAATCATTAAGATGATATTGCAAATAAAGCTATGTTCAATATTAATCTAAAAATGGATTTAGAAATATAATACAAGTATTACATAAATAAATTTTTTAATAATTAATGAAATTAAATTGAAAATATAGCTTTGTTCAATATCAATGTGATTTTTGTTCAATGTGATAACTATGATATGATCATTACATTGTGATGTGTATACTTCATACTTTCATGCCTGAGCTTTGACTATATCTGTGACAATCAAGTGAAGTGATTATAATAAGTAGTTACCTTTGTCTGAAGCCTGACTTGTTAGAAGTAAGTAATTCATTGAGTTTTTCTCTTGGATAGTTAGTGAGCTCTTCCACAGGATTGCTTGTAGATAAATCAATCTTGATACTTGGATCTGGCAACCTACAAAAGAACAACACATCACACTTAATACACCATGTAATTTTCAATCCCTGGGATATGAAATAAAAATTCACCTAATTTAGCATTATACCATTTTCTTTGCAACATATACTTATATAATATTGACTGGCCTTGAGGAAGATACCACATATATTTCCCTCACGGCATCCATATTTTCCCGAGTCGAAGACGAGGGAAATATTGATCCAGTGAGGGAAATATTTGTGGTATCTCCCGAAAGAAAGGTCAGTCAATATTATTATTATTACCTGACGTGATTTAATGAAATGTTGGACTTACCTATAGGCAAAGTATGATCCAAAATATGAGCCAAAATACGATCCCCAAATCAGCGGTTGAATGCAAACACAGTCCACACACACGTACCGGCCTGGCTCGCTGCAATTTACTGCGCGCACTGGATATTCGCAAATCAGCTGCCCTGGGAACCCTGCACAAAAAGCCCACACACACGTACCAGCCTAGCCTGGCTCGCTGCAATTCACTGCGCGCACTGGATATCCGCACTTCAGCTGCCCTGGCCCTTGTAACCGTGGAGACGTAGAGGGGAAATACCGTTGTTATTGACCGCCAATTTTGTACACAAACGCAATTGACATTGCGCGAAGAGGGTAATATCGTTGTTATTCCACTCTACAAAGCGATGAGGCATTGTGACGTAATCGATGTTGCGCAAGTCAATAGAGACAAATAAAATACGCGCTTATATCTTTTAGCCTCATCAGAGTTAATATGAATGTATATAAAATTTGCTGTGTAATACATAACAAAAGAATATCTTGGTTTGTACCATTTGTATACATGACTAAACTTTTAATGACTGTTGCAAGGGCTGTGGTCATAAATAGCCACAAAATTCTGTTAAAGCCAAATTGCTAACATTGCCAAGACTCAAAATATAATTTAACTCATTCAGCATCTGCAATGTTCATTAATCTAAAGATTGGTGCAAAACAGGAATCACCTGAAGTTTATAAGGTCATTGTTCCAGTATATTTAACACTGATAATTCATCAGCAACAATGCACTATGCACGGATAAACATCTGCCGAGAGTTTTGGCGAATACAGAATGGTTGCTCCGCTATCCAAAAGCTAAATATGTAATTTGAAGATATCAAAAGGGTTGCATACATTTGAATTAGCTTTTTGCAATGATTAAGCATTGTTAAATAATTCCTTTAAATGCATTATATTTGTGAACCAACCTGAAATCTGAGCTTGTCCCACTGTGTTGGGATGACAGTGATGAAGTCAAGGAACCATCTTTAGATGGAGACGGCATCAGATCTCTCATGATGGCTTGACTACGTGGACCATGAGCAGGACTAAGATTAGTCTTGGTTCTATCCTTCTTAGGAGAAAGCTGGGATGGGGTTGATGAACCACTCTTTGTGTAGCTCCGATCAGAGGAGTTTGAGGAGAAAATATCTATTGAGGGATCATGCAACTGCTTCACACTGGTCAATGGTGTTACTACATCAGCATTCGAATCTCTGTAAACACAGACACACAAAAAAGAGAGAACGTTTACAAATGTTTACAAACATAATATACCCATTCATTGCTTGACTGGTTAAATCATTTTGTGAATTCTGGGGCAATGAAAATTTTGGTAAAGGCATTTATACAAAAGTACATTGATACAACTTTGCTTCAAACCAAGATTTATTTATTTCCTAGACAAAATGGTCAAACTTCTGAACAATATGTTATACTATTGTAAAATTTATCAATATTACAGCGTACAAAACACATCTTTATGAACTGAAATGGGAAATTCCATGGCTATTGCATGCAATGCTGCTCTATAAATGGTTAGTACAAAAACGTGTGGATCAATTCAACAAATTCATAAATGATTTCAAATTGTGTGATGCTCTATGACAAGTTCAATGACATGATTGACAAGATGTAAAATAAAAGACTTCCTATTTTCAAACCTTTTTTGTTTCCATGGAGATGATGCTGCCATGGGCATAATTGTAAGGTCAACTGAAGCGAGTGACCCAACAGGTGTGTTGACCTCTGACTTTCTTGGGTCATCGATCTCCAATAACAGGTTACTACCACAGCTGGGACACGTCAACACTTCACTCACAGACTCAAAATCTGAGGAAAAGAAATAAAAACCGCTAGTCTTTAATGTGACATGGGACATGAACAGTTCATAATGGTGGAAGCCCATCATTGGGACAATCGATTTTATTCAACTCAACTGCATTGTCTTTTATTTTGATTTGGGTTGCGTTGTTTGAAAGGGGCCCATAAGTTTTCATTCCGCTCATATACTTCATACATTTTTGTTTTGCTTCAGGCTACTGGGAAGTCAATCTTACATCTCTAATATAATGGTAACGAGTTTCAGACAGATGGACAGATGTAACATAATGCCTCCTGTGGAGGCATAAATCAATTTCTTGTACGAAGGCTTGCAGCTCATCATGGCAAAATTTCATGGAATTTGAGTCGGGTGATAAATAAACCCATCTACTCACCACTCCCACTCTCTTCTTCAGATGTCCATGTACCAGTCTTCTTAGGTTTCTTCTCAACTCTCTTCTTAGCTAGGTCCTTGGGGAACTCAGACATACACTTCAAACATTGCAGGAAGATCCTGGTCTTACGAGCCTCATTCTGGACTATCATTGGTTCCAGGATTTGGATAAGAGTCTGATGGAGCGAATGGATGTAACATTTATATCACTACACATAGATAGTCAACTATTTTCTGAAAATGATAACACTGCATATTTATTCTCATTTGTTAACACAGAAATTCATTTTACATCAGGTACTTTCTAAGACAAGCTTTTCCTGATTTCAATCGCCAAATTAGTGGAAGTATGATAAACATCTATCCAGGAGCTGGGTTCATATGCTGACAAGGGTAAATAATACACCTACCTACCTACCAGGTCGGCTAAACTGCCGAGACAAATAAATAATACAAATGTTCCCTATTATCAAACAGAATTGTAACATATTATCAAATGCATTTAAAAGGATTTATGTATCCCACAGTTTCAAAGATATGCCTATAGAATACAAATTGAATGTTTCAAAGTATACAATTCAACAACCAATCATACAAAATAACTATAAACTTATGTACTATAATAAGATCTAGTTATGTTCTGGTTCACAAAGTCATATACCTACTTCACATGTATGTATATCTTCCATGACATACTCTCTCTTGCGGCGTTCCTTGTTGATGTAGTCAAATGAAAGCTTCACAACGGGTAACTCAACTGGAGCATTACTGAATTCATCAAGCATTCTCTCTATTGACATAGTCATTCTGAAAACAAAAGTGAAAATAAGAGGGGTAAGAGGATTATCAATATTCTCTATCAATTCACATAGCGATTCTGAAATTAAAATCAAAATTGGAGTAGTTGAAGCACAGAGAGTCAAATAGTAGCTCTACACAAATAGCTCTATACTAGAGCATTGCTGAATTCATCGAGCTATGCGTCTTGTTCAGGAGAGTGGTTGTCAGTTTCATTAAGTAATCTTAAATCATATATATTCATTGTTTGATGATTAACATCTGTTGCCACTCAAAGGCCTTTTTAGGATGACCGTGTCTACACAGAACTGATATCCATGAACACATTTATCATTCCCCAAAACACACAAATGAGAATCATAATTCCCAATTAATCTCACCCTTTTAGACTTTTGGTTTCCAGTCTCTGGGCCACATTGCCAAAGAGATTCTTCTCCTCAATAAAGGTTTCCTTGACAGTTACAAAGAGCTGCACCGGAGGCTCAGTCTTGTGGAGCCTGATCAGTAAAGGACCGCACAGGTCTACAGCATCTAAAACAAAAGAAATATCTGATTTATAAGACTCAGTGTTGGTTATAACTTTGCTTAGGATATTAAAAATTCTTCAACTCTTATATGCGGTGGTGTAATGATGCCAAGAAAGTTACCATTTCAGACAAGTTGCCACCGATTGTAAGATATGTGCAACTATCCAAGAATAGATACCTTTTATGAGCACATTTGTATTATTCGTATCATTGAAATATACATGCATTAATAAAGTGGAATAAAGTGGTTTGTCAATAACAAAAATACATTTTTGTAGGTGTAACTGCAATGATCTTGATCATTCAATATAAAATAATTGTTTCATTGCGTTGTCAGATGGAAATAACCAGAGAATTTGACTAACAAGAACCAATCAGTTATTTTGTAGAAATATATGTATACATACAGCATATGATGAAGCATAGTTCAACTACAACCTGAAACACAACCTAAAGCCTTAAACACAACCATAAACATAACTATAATATTCGGTAAATTGATTAAATGCATCATAGCTTCCCCCTCACCTAAAATTAAAAAATAACAATGATTTCCTGACTGGGGTGACAGTTAAGGAACCATGCACAAATTCTTACCATCTTCCTCTTCCTGCTCATCATCTTTCAAATCACCATCTTGGATTCTGATTTGTAGCTCTGATTCCTGCCTCATCAACAAGTCAAACTGTTCTGAGGATTTACTCTCCATCGTGTCTGTCTCTTCATTCTGACCTTCGACCCCATCAGAGGACATCATCCCTGCACTCTCCTCACTTGGAATGTACGTTTTCACCATCTCCTTCTCAACCACTAACACCGGTCCAACTTCCTTTCCATTTGGTATAACATGGACATCTGCCTCTACCCTTGTTCTGGTCCCATCCTGATCAGGCAAATCGTTCTTGTTAGCATCATCTTGCTTGGTTATTTCAGCACTGGATGGAGGTGGCTTGGACTCCACAGGGTCCTTTGAGAGGCGTTCATATGGGTTGTGGAGGGCTAGAAGCCAATCCTTGCCATGCATCTGTCTCATATTCTCAATCTCTTGCTTTGCATCTGTGCCAGGTGTGGTATTACGGCTCGATGATGATTTAGCTGACGAGGGAGATAAGACAATAACATATACACACACAGGTTTGAATTATAAAATCAAACTCAAAAGTGATTTACACTATCAGAATTCATTGAAAAATATAAAACCCTCTGTTTACTTTTACCTGAATTTTTTTTTTTTAAATAGTACTCTAATAATACAGTGCAATGAAAAATGCAATTTATATTGCACCAAAATCACTCTGTGCTCAAGGCACATTCAAGAAATAAGAATTTTAATTCATGTCAAGAGATATGATAAAGATAAGAATGAAATTGGGACATTCCTGAGTTTCCTCCACACTAAAAAGCATAGATTTCTCCCACAATAGAGTAAGTTGTAAAATGGAACTTTGGGGTTTCATGCCCTTTATATAGGAACAGTTCAGAAACATAAATTTCTAGAATATGAATAAATCCATTCAATAGGACTATGAAATATGGGATTACTTTTCAAAAATATGAAAAGTTTATAACATGTAGAGAAATTTCGGCTCTCACATAACATGCATGCCTAGTATTTAAAACTAGAGGGCCATATTCTCTGCGAGTCTGCTCCTAAGAATAGCTCATAATGGAAGACGTAACTGAACATACCACTGATGTCTGATATACGCTGCCTTGCTCTCTGTCTCTGATCCTCGGACTGCTCACTAATAGATGCATTCCTCACCTTGGTAGATAACCTTTTCACCCGAGACTTTCTCTTCTTATGACTTGACTCCAGGTCCACAGATTCATCCAAGTTATCATAAGACATCTCAGAGCGAAGGGATGCTGAGAAGTTATCAGAGAGATAATCTGGTCGCATAGGTCTTACAATGCTCTTTGTTGGTACAATCTGTAAAGGAGACAAGGAGAATTTTCCATTTTGGCAATGATATGCTTTTGTGCCATACAGATAACGCTTATTCGAAAGCAATGAAAACTGCCAATAATAATAATAATAATAATAGATGTGACTTATAGTGCGCCGAATACATCCTGCTGGATGTTCAAGGTGCAGGTGCCAATGTAATGGCACTACTTTTGATCAAATGATGTATAAAATAAATTTCATTTCTCATGCAATTTCAAGTTCCATTTGTAGTGTATTTTCTGTTACAATATCATACGGGCTCTCATGAGTTGATTTGGCAAATTGTAACGTCTAGTACTGATAAGTACATGATACCTACTGATTTGGTAAGTTTTCTGCACAAACATGAACATGAAATAATATTTGAAAATTTTTATTTTCAAGAATAAATACTATTTACAACTCACCTTGATCTCTGCCTTGGTCAAAGGAATGTCATCTATGAAAGTCTGAAAATAAAAAGAAAGAAAAAATAAAGTAAATCACATCAAAGAGTACCTGAGGTAAAAATGAATCATGAGTCATGTCAAACTACTTAAGATTAACTCTAAATCAACTTCTCCAACAAGGTAGATTAAAAGCAAGTTTATGATCAATGCATGGAGCTCAACTCCAGCATTAAGGTCAGTCCAAGGTTTTTTTTTATTGCATGCACATTCTTTTCCGTGCACAACCCATTACTTCACTGTGTGAGCTTGTCTTCATCCAATTTATCTTCAGATTTATCACGAGAAACATCGAGGTGTAAAATTTAAATCTTTTAAAAACTAAATGAATAAGTAAGGTATTTAGGTGAGTTAATTCTACTCAAAATAAGATCATTTGATGTAGAATTTGACAGAGTCAAATGCTTTACAATTTCAAGTATGATTGTAAGAATGAAAAAAGAAAGATAGATGGCTAACAACTTGATTATGATATCAACAATTTAAGTTCATCACAAAGTTGACTGAGATTGTAGACAGTGACATGTCTTACTCTGCATTTCAAAATGTAATGGACTGACATAAGATTTGACACATATTCTGTATGTGACATACCAGTAGCTGTGCTGCCTCAGGTGCTAAGTATCGTGCAATCATCATTCTCCATTTGCCTTGGAAGGTGAAAGGATTCCCATCAAAATGCATCTGAAAAAAAAAATAACAGAGGAAAAATAAAATCTGTTGAAAAAAAAAACAATATGAAAGTCTTATCATTTATCTACATCAGCAAGTGTATTGTCTTTTAAAACATACAACACATAAAACTAATCTCCAATAATATCCATCAACTCTCAAGTATGACCCTGCTAACAATAATATAATCTTTATTCAATTTACCCTTACAGAATCAAAACAAATTTTACTGAAGAAGCTCAATACAAAGAAAAGGGCTGTACAATACTAGATTTGTGCCAATATACACTTAATAATTAGGGGTCCACACAACTCAACCTGATATCACACTATCTCTATGAGATCATACTTCTAAGAGATCTCCCCGTTCTTCAAAGGGGCAAGTTGTCCCGGATCTAATCCTTACAGTATATGCTAATGTGAATTTTTTTTAATTTGAATTGAATTAATTTATTTCCTTTTTTCATATACATTTCATATACATTTCAATGATACCACTCTTATGTCTGATAAAGCAAACCTACCTTTCTGAGTCTATGTAGATAACCCAAAGAGAAGAGTTCAGAGGAGTCAAAGATAGCGTTCTTGGCAAGGTCTAGGGTTCCAAGCTCTTCCAAGTACTCAACACCAGATAGACTTTCTATGTTGTTTCCTCGTAGCAGTAACGTTTGAAGATTAGTTGGGATGAACTCTCCCAGAGAAGGAACCCGGGTTAGTTGGTTGAAACTCAAGTTGAGATGAATGATCTCGGGTAGACTCTGCAACATGAAAGGGGAAAGGAATTAGTTTTCTTTATTTGCTCCGTAAGCATTATGTGTGCAAAAATACATTTAACATTTTACAAACATTTCACACAATCAAATCCTTTGTTTTCTAAACAAAGGAAGAACAATGTATATCACTGAAATTTAATCTCATTTTATAATGACAATAGACAGTTACTTGGGAATTTATATTTTCAAAATAAATTACTAAACATCCTTTAATGATTGAGGTCTTAATTGATCTATAAAACAGATGACAAAATAATGAATTGAATATTTTCAATCATCAACTAAATGATTAATATGATGTGCATACTTTATAGTGAATCTTATCCAGATGAATGCATGCCAAATCAAATAATCCCGATAATACAGAAAGATTAGATTTATCACCTAACCAGAATCCAAAATAACCTTGAAAAAGCAATGTTCCATTATTGATAAACAACATTCTATTGTAGGCTTCAGTAATCAAGGAAACCACAATGATATGGTTGATATACATGTACAAATATGCCATGAATACTTTTTAACTGCATTTGAGAAGACATAGTTTCATTGCTTATGAATCAATACAACAATGAACATTTTTAGTGACTTGATAAAAAGAATAATCACAGAGCAAACAATAGATGTTACAATTTTCATGATAAACAAATGGAATAAATCTTGACATTAAACATAGTGTGGAATAAAATCAATATGGGCAGGAAGAAGATACCTCAAAATAATCCCTGGTATGTCTGACATTGTTATGGCTCAGGTCCAGTGCTTTAAGGGCAGGAAGGAAACGCTGTATGAAAAGAAAAATAAAGGTATTAGTTACATGTACCAGACAAAGCAGTATAAACCATAACAAGTTATCATAAATATTCCCTATTCCAAAATAATGAACTTCTGTATCATTTCCATGAACTCACTCTAATACAATGAGAAAACCCAGAATAGGGAATCCAGCTGCATAGTGTAACCCTAGACTGCTAAGTTTTTATGAAAGTGTCGAGTATTGTGTGATCAACTTGTCCACCAGAGTAGACAGAAGCTAGCAAGTGTAAATGAGTTAAGAGTTAAAGGATCAAGTAGCTAATTACAAGAGCGTTGTTCTCTGACTATGAATAAGAGAACAAACTTTTCATTCCACTTTTACGAACATCATACCAATATGGATTGATGTTTAATAATAAAAATAACAAATGCAATTTATATAGAGCACATATCTATTCTGCTGAGTGCTCAAGGAGCTTTGCATAATTATAATTTGTTTGAGATGGATCTGAAATACCTACCAGTGATTCATCTAATGCATCTATGTAGTTGTGACTGAGATTGAGAGTGTGTAATACAGGCCAGTCTTGTTCTTCTGCTTTGTCTCCACCACATCCGACTAACAGCATCTAGATTGAAATTGACATCAGTTAATAAAGACGAAATAGTAACTTTCTATATTTCTTTAACTGTCGGGAATTGCTCATTCAAAAGACAGTGTATATAAAGAAGAATTTCATTTTCATTTCATTTCATGTTCTTTTAGCAAAAACATTATATACCAACACATCTTGTCACTCTATCACAAATCCAAATTAAAATTTAGCAAAGTATAACCTGGAAATGGTTACATTTTATTGGGAGATTTGTAGAAACTTTCTTAAATTTCCTGCATCTCAAATTGCAGAGTATAATTTTAGTTTTCACATTTGAATAGCAGTTTTAGACATTGAGGAAACATTTCTCACACTTAACTGTACAGTTCTATGAGAAAAAAGTTGGTAAACAAAACATCTTTTGTGTAGTAATCATGCTAAATTGGATAGAAAATTGCGATGCGATACTAAGAGAATTATTCCCTGTATTGCACAAATGTTCAATCTTAATGTCAAAATGTCTCACCTGTAATGAATGAACACATCTAGAACAGATGAGTACCCTGAGCTGTGATCTCAGAGAGCTAAGACCAACAAGGAAATGAACTGGTACTCGCTTCACCTCCAACACTGTCAAGGCATGGAATCGGGATACATCTACTGCTCCCTTTAGAGTAGCATTCTCATGCAGCAACTGCCATATAAAATGGTATAAAAGCATATCAAATAGCCAAAAATTTTGTAATCAATGTTCTTTGGTAACCTGTCTTGACAAATCAAGTGGTATTTGAGATGTGTATCCATGTGAATAAAATATTGTTATGGAACATTGTTTGGAAGTCTTGAATAACTGTGAATACAAGATAAACTTAATTTTTGTTTAAAAAAACATGAGGAAAGCAATATTTTTGATGGATTCCAAAATGACACAATATCAAGTTTAGCAATTAATTTTAGACTGGTAAGTTACAAATATCAAAATAAGAGAAAATAGCATTGGTTTGGCTTGTAATTCAAGATGGAAAAATAAACAGTGAAACTGATTCCAAAGCATATCTCAACGGAAACCAGTATCAAGACTACTTATGGAGCTACCATACTGAAATAAAACTGATAAACAAATTAATAAAATATATAAATCATGTTTTGCTCAGACACACTCACCTTCAAACCTAATGTCCTATGGAGGATATCTCTCAGATATTTCACAGACTCAGAATCATATTTTCGAGCACCTTCCACAACCTCGCTTGAGGCTTCCAAAGGATGAGTTGTAACAAAGCATCGATTCAATATAGATAAATAGGTAGTCGTCAATGACAACTTGTTCTTTCCTGTCAGTACTTTGATATCTGAAATGAAAATGAATTATTGTTAAATATAGAAGGGAAATAATATGCAAATTGTTTCATCTGTACTCAATAATCAATTAATTGGCAAGACAAAATTCATGTAATTTATGACATATGCATTGATTATACCGACCATCTTTATATTATTCTTTTGCAAAATCTCAGAAACAACCTAGCATATGTCCAATTAGAAATACACTATTGCTATTACCAAGAAAGGGAGCTAAATATAAAATTACAGTCAAATTCATATTTTCAAAAAAAAGAATCAGTTCATAAAAATGTATAATATGGTCTCAAAATGTTTGTACATGTAAGATGTCTATGTTACAATAAACATCAAGCATAATTCCCATGGTTTTTTTAACTTTACTAAAACTATATTTGGGCTTTAGGAAATTGAACATGATATGCATAAAAATTGAAAGTAAAAATATATCTCAGCAATGATTCCTTTGATATTTTCTCTGCACTGACACAACATGTTTTGTCCCACCCTCTCCTCCAGCTGGTCATCTTTCTTTTATTCAAGTATTGGAGTTCCTTTATTCTTCCCTCCTTGCTCTGTGATAGGCTGCCCCTCACATCCTGTTATTTCTTTCTCACCACCTCCTTGTTTAGCTTTTTCTATGTGTGTTCACTTCATTTCCTTGTCATTTTGCTTATGATTAAGATTCTGTTAGGATTGAAAGCTCAAGCTATTTTTTTACTTCACAACATATTCAGCATATACAGCAAAGGTATTGTATAGTTCTCAATCATGAGGGAAAGACATTGTTTTCCAAAACATTATTGACTCTGCACATTGTATAAATAATGCGTACAGTTTTGTGTATGTTTTACATTTTATTATGGATCTGTGAATTATTTAATAGGGGTTTCTTGGAAAGTGCTAGGTCAGTTGCATTGACTTGAAGAAATCACCCTACTGAAAGAAAACTTTAATAACTAAATAAATAAATAAATAATTGTTTTACTTATACCTGAATACCTAGGGCATTATCTTACGGTGGCAGAGGCATACAATACTTGATACCTTCTTAAAGACAATGTTGTGAATATTCTTTGGTGCAAGAAACTAAAACAACTTGAATAGAATGATACAAACCTGACTTGTCCTGTTTCAGAAAAGCAGCTAGTCTTGCCACTGGATCTTGTTCAATGTTGATATTTGATGGACTAGTCATGATGACGTCAAGGAGGTTAGGATACAAAATCACTGCTAGCTTATATGATGTTGTAAAGGAGGTTAGGATCCAAAATCCCAGTTGGCTAGCGAAAATATCTGGGATGTTTCCATTTAAACGGACCTGTTCCAAAATGCAAAAATTAAAAATATAAATATGATGTATGAGGATTAATCATCAATGATTTTTTAATATACCTGGTAGGTAGTTGTTGAGAAAATTTGATAATTTAATAGAAAAATTATTTAAAAATCTAGGTCAGGTAATGGAAAACACAGAAATTTTATTTTCTACAAAAAAGCCAAACAAATATATTTCTGAAGGATTTTCAAGTGAATTTCTCACAGTCTTGTAACTCATAATCTTCTTACAATGTCTGTGGATATCAAATCATGCATTCTCCCTCCTTAAGATATGGATATTTCCTACAATCTTTTAAAAAAAAACCTGTCATTTATATTACCATATTTGCTGATGAGTAAATTGTTCTCTATTCTGATAAGAATCCTCATTTTTTTGCTGACTATTAATACCTAATATCAATGCTGTAAGGCGCTGTGATACATATTTCTGTAAAAGCGCTATATAAATGCCAATATTATTATTAATATTATATTGGTAAAAGACTGGTTTACTGCTAATAGGCTAATTTTCAAACCTTGCGAAAATTTGATGTTATTTGGTCTTTATTTAAAGGAGAAGAATCTTTCTTCCCAATAGACTATTTTAAATTTGACTAAACTTATTATATAAAAGACTAAAATTTGGATTAAAAACCTGGTACAAAAACATTTTAGACCACGTGGTTGATTGTCGATTCTATACTGCTATCTTTATTTGAGCCCAAATACTTTTTATATCATACATGTATACAAAAGCTGAGAATATCTAGTTTCTGAATATATCCAAATTTATGACAGCCTGTAGATGAGTCAAGATCCAGTGCATATAGACCAAGTACATTTTCAAGTTTGGAAAAAGATGATCTTGAAATCAGATTGGTCAATGAACTACACTCCAATTTCCCAGCTGCTTCCACACTCTGGCCTCTCCAAGGTCACACACCTTCTTCTTCTTCTTTGAATTCCTCTGTTTGCTGGAGAACTGCAGAAATGTCAGTAGTTTTGAGGGGTTACGCGTAATAATGTCAGTTACAACTTATACAGTGATCTAGTTTACAATCCGCTGTCTTGTGAAATGCAGATTTAGGAGGAATTGCATTTACATTTTGTGGAACTCCGCGAATTGGTACGAGACATCATTAATAACCCAAGAAGTCTTGTAGGAGCTAGGAGAGGGCTGTGACCTGAGCTACTTCTCAATTCCTCGTGAGCGACAGTTGGGAATTGCTCCATCAGGAACTTTCTTCAGTTGAATAACCATCACAAGCACTCATAAGATGGTAAACGGTCTCTTCAGTAGCATCACAAGCTGGGCAGCTGGGATCAGTTGTGAGTTTCGAGATCTGGCGGAGTCGAACCCTGAAGAGACATGTGCCAGTTATGAGTTGCGCTTTGATGTTGATGGCAAGACGTAGACAGGTAGAACGGATGATGGATGGGAAAATAGGACTAAAGACAATTCTACTTCATGAAAGATAAGGAGGGAGGACTCCAGAGAGGTCTCTTCTTGAAAAGTTGTCCGGGCCTTTCTTTCTACAGCTTTAGTGACGATCTTCTTCCAAGATGTATATGAAGACATCTTTTGTACAAGGTCTGCAAGAAGAGGGAGTTTGTATTTCTCCGCATGTGGTAATCAAAATCAGTGTTTATTTTACTCGAAAATTAAGTGGTTAAATTAGAGGACTGAAAAGTCTCTTCATTCACCAGAATTTGTAAAGAGCAGGGTTTGACAGCGAAGACTGGAAAATAAAAGTTGATACGGTACGGTACCCTCGCACAGTATAACTGATACCAGGTACCGTACCGTACATCTGTACACGTTTTAGCAACTGCATTAGATACTAGTCAGAGGAAGCTCGGTTGGAACCAGTATCCGACATGGAAGGTGTCATCGGCACCCAAGCCTCAAGCAGTTTGTCTATGGCGTGCACTGAACTTAAATTTGCGCGCATTAATAAGCACACGTACGCTTCTCACAATCCCTATGGAAGCTCAAATCACAAGGCAGGTGACCGGTCACACCAGCCCCATGTCGCTTGGCTATCGCCAATTGCTGCGCGAATATACGGGCGCCCTTCATCAAGTTATGCACATCAATGAAAAGCCAAGAATTTTTGCTAAATATTAACTGGAAAATAAACTTAAAATTTGTGGCTTGTGGAAGAGCAAAACTGTGTATTAAGGGGTCGGACACTGGAGCTTATATGGTAATCATAATTTAGTTCCCCCGCATTCACTTTGCAAAGTATGGTATGGGCATCCTTGTCTGCGCCGGGTTACTCATCTGCGCCTCATTGACATACACGCTCGGTGAAATCAAGACTTTTTACTGAAAATCTCCAACCGCGTGTAAAGTGAATGGGATGCAGAGAAGGAACCCAAATATTTTGAACGGAAAAAATGAGAGGGTGTATATTTCATCTACAATGACATTGTTCCTGGTCAGATTTTGCTGAGATATTTCTCACACATAATCTTTAGGATATTTGTGATAATATCAGATTGAAATTGAATTGGATATTCATTGACTCCAAGCTTTTTTCAAGCTGAAAGTTTAGGTGTGCAGACGTGCGACCTCCCATTATATGGGAACTGTTACAATCACGATATTCGTCACTATTGCGGTCTGTAAATACGAACGATTTTAAGGCCCATTAGTTGGTCAGTAAAACTTAAATTATCGTCATATACAGACCAAAATGTCGCCGTTTGCAAATCCACTAACGGCTTCAACATGGTCGGTGTTAAATGTAAGTCTTCTTTGACGCCGTTTGCGAATTCACTAACGGCCTCAAAATGGACGTCGATGTAAAGAATTACGTTTTGACGCCGTTTACCAATCCACAAACGGCCTCATAATGGTCTGAATAAATGTAGGTTTTGCCGCCGTTTGCAAAATTCACTAACGGCCTCAACATGGTCGGTATTATAAGCATCTCTTTTTGACGCCATTTGCGAATTCACTAACGGCCTCAAAATGGTCTGAATAAATGAGGGTATTTTGACACCGTTTGCGAAATTCACTAACGGCCTCAACATGGTCGGTATTATAAGCATCTCTTTTTTGACACCGTTTGCAAATTCACAAACGGCCTCAAAATGGACGATATAAAGAATTACCTTTTGACGCCGTTTGCCAATCCACAAACGGCCTCAAAATGGTCTGTACTGAAAAATTACATTTTGACGCCGTTTGCAAATCCACTAATGGCTTCAAAGTGGTATGTATAAAATGCATCTTTTTTTACGCCGTTTGCGAATCCACTAACGGTCTCTTGAAGTTCAGCATAATCATTTTTATTTTTTGTTGGGGGGGGGGGCTTTGTGGCGCTAGCTACTAAACTGACCATTTTGAGGCCGTTCGTGGATTCGCAACCGGCGTCAAAGAACCGAAATATACTGGACATTTTGAGGCCGTCCGTGGATTTGGCAAACGGCGTCAAAGAACCGCAATTTTATATGTAACACATTTTGAGGCCGTTGGTGGATTTACAAACGGCGTCAAAGAACCAAAATATACTGGACATTTTGAGGCCGTCCGTGGATTTGGCAAACGGCGTCAAAGAAAACGCAATTTTATTAAACTGACCATTTTGAGGGCGTTCGTGGATTCGCAAACGGCGTCAAAGAACCGAAATTTAATATACTGGACATATTGAGGCCGCCTATTCGCAAACGGCGTCAAAGAACCGCAATTTTTATCTAAAACATTTTGAGGCCGTTCGTGGATTTGGCAAAACGCAATTTTATTAAACTGACCATTTTGAGGCCGTTCATGGATTCGCAAACGACGTCAAAGAAGTTGGTAATATAGTAGAACATTTTGAGGCCGTTAGTGGATTTGAAAACGGCGTCAAAATGTGTCATATGATGATATGTAGACGTAAATTTTGACGCCGTTAGTGGAATCGCAAACGGCGTCAAAGAAGTCGGTAATATAGTAGAACATTTTGAGGCCGTTAGTGGAATCGCAAACGGCGTCAAAGAAGTCAGTAATATAGTAGAACATCTTGAGGCCGTTAGTGGATTTGCAAACGGCATCAAAATTGTTCCATATTATTATAGACGTTCAATAAGGTCTTAAAATCACTCATATGTTTACAGACAACCGATTCGACAAATTTTGTCATTGTAAAATAACGCCCATTATATGACGTAGATATTCAGTGCACGCAGTGGGGACCTCAATCAATCCACCGCCAGAGTCATAGGTTCTTAAACTAAAGAAATGCGTGCACTCTCAGTCTCAGCGCAGCGAGGGGGGACTTAAAATACTGTAGCGAGCCAGGTTTTCATACGGCGCTACATGTATGGGTACTGTGCATGGGCAAGGACTAGCTAATTCCATATGCACAACGATTTCGATTTGGGGTGCGATCTGCCAATAATTATAGCATTTTTGCATCTTTTACGAACATGGGAATATTGGAGTAGTTTTTGTTGTTTAATTAATTATTGGTTAAGTGTTAGAAACATTAATCAATGGAAAGATCCCCCATATCCTCATCTCTCGTTAGCGTTTTAAAGTCAAAACATCGTTCGAAGGGTGTATTATCTTAACTGGATTATGGAGAACAGTTATATGTGTAAGTAATGCATTGCCTCACTTAATCTTCGGATTGATCTGGCGACCTAGTTGCCTTTCTGTATCCGGGCATTCTATAATTGCACCCATCTCACTGAGATGACCGATAGTAAATGTCTACCCCCATAACCAATCTGCTGACCTGTTCTTGAAGGTAATTAATAAATTTGATTTCCTTTAATCCGCATGTCTCATGTGCACTTATTGGAGTCGTATTTGGGCAATTCCATCAAAATGTCAACCAAGGGCCAAAATTAAAAGTTTATAAAGAATATTTACCAACCATATGACCAGAAACTGCGAAATTGGTATTTCATGAAATCAATCTTGTTTTTACCAATTTTTCGAATTTTTGCCCAAAATCACCATTTTTAAACCCATATACATGAATATTGCATAATCATGGGTAAATTTGGTAATTTTCAAACTCTATTATTCAATAGACAACTTCTATTAATAATGAAAAAGTAGTCGTAAAAAGAAACATTTAAGTTGATAGTAATATACGTATGCATAGTTTTCAAAATAATCAATCCCATAAAGTTCTATTTGAGGTCAAAGTTCAAATCCATTTTCGTCCCGTCTGTCACGTTTTTATTGATCTTTTTAATGTTTATAATTGATAAGTTGTCAGATTTGATTCAAACTTGGCAAAAGTAACTTAATGACTTAGTGCTAAAGCTCCACATGCATATTTGCTTAAAATATAAGTTATGAAGATAATTATGAATGATTATACTTTGTCCCGTCTGCCACGTCCCGTCTGTCACGTTTTTATGTCCCGTCTGTCACAGTATTATTGCCAGGTTTTTGTGTTTCTATGCAA
>BQKZ01000001.1:251284-283445 GCA_036244855.1 Temnopleurus reevesii
CACACACACACACACACACACACACACACACACACACACACACATACACACACACACACATTCTTATACATTGGAACAAATTAAAGCATTTCATTTGATTGTTCTAATGAAATGATGTGTTGTATCTAATACGTCCTAGAGGAAGGGTTTCCTTTGAGTTTGAGGGGTAATACACACACCCCATGGCCGTGGGCTTATTACCCCTCTCAGTGTTTACTTTCCCCTAGGTACAGTGTAAGAGCGCGAGCATCATACACCGGGCTGTGGAGCTCCAGTACTGTACGACCACACACCGCCACGGAGTCACCCGGCGTACACCATTGCACCGCACCGTTAGTGGATTTATTCGGCATGCAGAGGAGGTCACTCGAAATATAATTTTTCTTCTGTAAGATTGACAAGATGTGTGGAATTTAGCTAAGCTGTCGCGTAACTTCACTTCATGGACATGCTTTGAGAAAGATCCAACATTTCCTGAGTCAGCTAGCTTCGTTTACATGGTACAGTACCGGTATATTTGGGTTTAATATTCTCTCAGTTCGGTATATAGGATATACCTATGTTGTGTGTGTGCTTAAGCCTGTGCTCCATATTCTAGCTTCAACTGGATATGGAGTGAGTTTGCCGAATTTGAAATGCCGTACCAATATTATTTGTTTCAGACCTGATTGTGTATTGATTTATGTTGCTTGTATCATTATATGCACCGTCTTACATCCGACCCTTTTTAACTCTGAAACTAAGAATGTCTGAAATTATGACAGTGTAAAATAAACTTTGGAACATTCTATTGCAGCAAAGCATTGATATCAAGTCCAACATAGCCTGATAGCCTTAGTTTGAAGCTGCAATCCAACAGAAATGCAAGTAAATGAACCTAAATTCAAACTACATTCTCAATGAGCCCGAAAGTTTATCCAGTAGTAATTCCAAGAGGAACTTTTCGGAAGTGACGAACATGAGATGCAAGATAAAAACATTAACTAAATTTACTAGATTTGTAAATATTGTAAATACTGTATCAAGCGGGTTCTAGCTAAGTTTAAATCATGCTAGCAAGAAATACAACCAACCAATGTTGTGCGACAATACTCCTATGAGGTCCTGCACACTACAGGAAGAAGAAGAAGAAGAAGAACTACATGTATCCAGAAAGATTGAAAATAAATCAGCACTCAAAAAGCATGTGGCTTTTGGCCAGTGGAGTGGTCACGCTGTAGTAGCCTGAGGTTCCACACATGTTGCGTGGTGGTAATTCATCAGTGACAAGCCAGTCACTATTGATTATCAGTGTTAGATTGATTATATCTTTAGATATACTGGACCAATGAATTTATAAACTTCAGGTGATTTCTGTTTTGGCCAATTAGAATAATGAACACTGCACCTGCTGAATCACCTTAATTTTATTTCGATTCTGAACCATATTATTATTATATTAGCGCCATTGCCATAAAAGATATGTATCAACAGTAAGAAAATGTTTTTTTTTTTTACATCTGTGTAGACTAATATGCGTTTTACTTATGACCAAATCTTTGTTGCTTGTGGAATATGCCGTACATCAAATGCGCACAATTTGTAAAGTTCAGACACTTTACTGTTTGAATATCAAAACAAGATATGCTCATTATTAAAACCTGATGTTATAATCTTAAATTAGGACCAAAAATGAATCACATGAAATCTATTGTCCTGTATAATTCAAGATATACAAGAGATTTAACACTGATCGCTTAATACCCGGTTGCTACAGTCTCTAGTCTCAAGTCTCTACTACTATGTCCCATTTGCTTACAAACCACCAGGGGAGCTATGGAGAGGAGAACATGATCACTTTGGTGACATGAAGACACATGCTTTATGAGCGATTTCTTTGGACAGTAAATTGAAATGTTGACCTTGGTGTTGCCAGCCAGGTGTAGTCCAGGTGCTATTGCGTGATATGGGCTATACGCAAAAGGGAGAGCAGATTAAATTGTTTTTGTCCATGATAATATGTTTGAATTTGTTCATTAATATTTGATTTTATAGTAGATCCAAATTCCAACCCAGACTAAAATTGAATTTTGTATCATTTAATGAATGCATCTGTGTTTATCTAGATTTTGTCATTATGCATAATAGCTTATTGATATACACTAGTATAAAAAATGTAATTGCCTTTATTTGAGATTTTATTCTTCCACCTTTATTCCGACAGTAATTCTTTGGTGATGATGTGATTAGAGAAAGCTGAGTAACAAAACTTAAAATGAGGCTTTTACGCAGGTTCAGGAGAACTAGTTGTGAGTATTATTTTATTAAAAAAACTGATATGTCATCATACATAAATGTTAGCAAACTCACTGAATTTCAGGTGTATTTACATGTAAGTGGGTTGTTATTCTCAAGTTCAATTACTATTTGTGTACAAAACTCTATGGCTGAGGGCATTATCTTTAGTGAGAATGTTAGCAAATTTGTGGTCACAAAAATAAAACTTCAGGGAAAAATTGAACTTGTAAAGTATTTAACAACATTTAGATTATATAATCTCAATGGTGTGTTATAAACTGCATTCAATGTGTAGATCCTATGTAACATTTTATTCATTTTTGTGTTATTTTGAAAAAATGAAATACAGTGAAAATCATAGTTTTGTCATTACTATTGCTTCGATTTTATCAAAATGTGTCCACTTTCATGTAGACAATTATGGTTGGTAGTTAGTTTGATTTTCCCAATTTTTATTTCTTACAGTTTTTACCCTTATGACTAAATTCTTGAAGTATTCTTGTTTCAACTATGTCTTTACTGAATAAACATTTATTTCCAGTGTCCTTCCAACTGGCAGTGGTTTGTCTGTTGGCAGTGGTGATTGTAGTGCTGAGATCACGTCTGCAGGCAGACAATGTAGATGAGAGCATTCTTCTTCGCAATCTTCAAAAAGAGTTACATGGAGTTAATGGCCACCTTGGAAGAGGTTCGTATGTAAAACTGTGATTTCTTGAATTGGAAAGGAATGAATTGAAAAGTTACAAGCTGTTCGGTTCAATGGCTGGAGTGTTAACATGTTTTTGACATAACATTGTTTGCACAACCTCTTTTACATAACATAAATCAGATATTTTTGTAGAAAATCTTCTCATTTTACTGCAAGTGAATTAACTGGATTTCAATATTTGTACCTGCATATTTGACTAAAAGTGTATTTTCAAAACAAAGATTGAAGTTCGAGCGCTAATAATGGAATAACACTCTGGCTCTGCAGATTTTGTCTGTTAGGATTATTCAAATGACTTATTCTAAGATGGTTTGTTGCACAGTTTACACATAAATTATGTAAGATGGGGTACAACATGCTAAATGAAGGAAAAGCTATAAAGTATTTGAATGGATCATATTATACAATACTAGATACTTTTCAGAGTGTATTTCTCCACATTCACTGACCTTATCCATTCTTGATAATAAGATGCATTTAATCACAACACAGTTTTGTCTTCATTGTTTTCTAGATTTGATGAAAACAAATCTCCCGCTCTCAGCCAAGGCTATGTGTAGTAACTTTGAGCCTTGTCCAATTGGCCAGCTTGCTTATAGGATACAGACTGGTTTCCAGAACAAACACAGACCTCAAATGTGTCTTAATGATGATTATGGGTGAGTATATGTATTTAATTGAATAATCTCCATGTTCTTAATATTAGAAAATTGTAATTTATAATTGTAAAATGCAACACATACAGTACCAATCATTGCTCTTTTTATACTCTTACTTGTTCTCAATAAATATGAAAACGATGGGGTCACAGGACCGCGGCATTATTCCAAGATGAATAGCGCAAAAGTGTAGAAATTATGGTATTGAAGATTTTTTCTGAGCATGAACAATGCAAATTTTCTCCATTATTTGGGGGTTTTAATTTTCTTTCTTCAGGTATGTTATTATTGTTTAGGGATGTAAAATAAGCTAAGTGTTAACGTATATGATAGAAGTTTGAATCCTCTATTAAGTTCAGCAGGAAATTGCTAATGAAGGATTGGTAGGAACACAAGAGGGAATTGAACACAATGAAGTCTGGTACTGCTCTGAATTTATTCTTCAAAACGTTGTTTATTTTTCACATCTACAACTAATGGCAGCGGTGGGATAAGTATTGTGGAATAAAATACAAGTCTCAATCTTCCAAAAATGTTTAAGTATCAAAGGAAATAACTAATGAAGAACTCAAGAGGAACACAAGAAGAAAGAACTGAACTCTATGAAGTCTGGTACTGTTCTGATTTATTTTCCACATACAAGATGGCTGTTGGCCTGCTCTATTACATTGAATTACATGATATATATATTCATTTTTTGAAATGAACAAACAAATGGAGGAGAAAGTGAAGAGGCCCAAACTAAAATTGGCAAATACAAGAATCAATAAGGAAGAGAAGATGTGATGACAAAAGGGAGGAGGAGAATGACTATGAAGGAACACAATAATGATTGAACTAAATGAGCTGAGCTTAAAAGTCCAGTGATGGATGCAATGAATGAGCACACCTGCATGAATAGAGGACAAATAGAGAAGCATGGTAGATTGAAAGGAAAGGAAAAAACAGATTGTAACAGTGATATTGGAATATAAAGAGAAGAATAGAAAAATGCTTGACAATGTGTTTATAAACATTACCTGTAAATCCTGTTCCTGAACATTTCCCCATTTAAAATTTGATGCTACTTTTAGTTAAGGGGGTTGTGTGATAAGAATTAATACATCATGACTGTTAAATTATTGATACCAATTGAAATGACATTCCAGTTTGTCATCCTGTTACCATGCAAATATGTAAGGTAATTCCTAATTAATTGCTACATATATGTTGAATATCCCACAATTATTGGTTGTTGATAAGATTAAGTTAGGCTTCCAGAGATGCTTGGTCTATGTGCCAACTGACTAATTACTCATATTTTGCATGAGAGTGTAAACATCGATACAGTTAGATTTTCTTCTTTATTTATTTGGGGATTTTGAAATACGGCTACTGAAAAATATGCAATCTATGTCATTTCGGTAACATCGCAATAAAAAATGATGCGGTTGTATGTATTTTAATTTTCTTTTTGCCTCCCATTTGTTGACAGAGTTTTTCCTCAGATTGAAATGGGAAGAGGACTTAATATATTACACATAGATGGTAAGTAGAATTATGTCAATGCAATGTTGAGTTTCAGTAAGATTGGAATTGATGTTTCCTTGGAGATGATTTTTTCATTTGGGTAGTTGTTTGAAGAGCAAATGGCTCGCTAGAGATAATTTAATTTACCCGTTTGACATATTAGATGGTATGAGTATATTCACTAAAGGTATGTCTCTGTGATCTTGATGTTGCACAATTAATATTTGATGTAATCATTTGTTTCTCACAAAAATAATTGATTTCATTTATATGTTTCAAGCATAATCACTTGAAGAATTGAAATAGTTTTGTAACTTATTTTAAAATATTCATTTCTACATGCAATATTCTTATTCTCCATTATCATTGCAGAACATACAAAGAAAGTGAAGAGGAAAAGATCTTTTGACACATATTTACATGGTAAGAAACATACAACATTTTCTTTTTCTGTATATAGATCAAGATGACATGAATTATGATAATAGTGGTGTATGAATATACATTTCTGCACAATATTACAAATTAATTCTGAATAGAATTAATTGATGATTATGATAGTGATAATGTTGATGTTAGTGGTGACCTGTTTTAATTTACAGAGTCTTTTCCCTTGTCGCTTTTATTTGTTTTAATTTTGAGATTGTATGTTCCCTAAAATATCATCAACACAAAAGGTAACTGAAGCAGGGTTTTTTTTTGTGGCAAAAACATATGCTCTCTCAAATCATCCATTTCTGAAGATCGAAATAGATACTAATATGGTAAAATGAACAGGTAATCAATAAAAGAGCAGTGTTTGAACAGGGGATCGTGACAAGTGCAAACTATGCAGCATTAGGAATCAATGGTTACGTCATTAAAACAAACATCCTTTCCTGTAACAAAACTCATGAAAGGCGAGTGTCGTAGTTTGTATGATATGGTATTAGTGTAGTGGTTTATTTACATTCCAATAAAATTGAATGAAAATACAAAGAACATACAGCATTACAATAACAAATCAAATCAAAGGATAATAATAATCAAAATTATCGCATGTGTGTTTAAATTTAGTAAAAGAGTGAGGCTGGATTACACATTCAGTATCAGATGACAGTGTTCATTATGAGGGTCTTGGTGTTAGGTGTTATTGTGCTTCATTCACTTGACTGTACTGAGATTGAAAGTGGAAAGGAAATTCAATTTTAGGACATACTAAATTATACATCATGAATCAAGAGGTTCAATGTTTGCTTCACACTTAATATATATTTTTGTGTACTTAACTTTTTATCTAGATATTCTTTTTGTTGCTAAGAGTTAGAAGAGCATCTGAATCCATTTATCTGCCTCAGATTTTTGCAAGGAAATTCCTAATTCAATCTGTGTTTATTTAAAACAAATATATAGCAATGTGCATTGCCACAATGCAGTATGATATATGTATTTATTTGTTGATATTTTATTTTTAGAATTGACATTTCCTGTTAAGGTAAATGACCACAATGTTGTGGCATCAGATTGTGGTATGCATGAATCGACAAAGATATCATGAACACTTTGAAGGTACTAGTATTCAAATCATAATAAATGGATTTTGGTGTAAACCAATGCAAACTATATTTGTGGTACTAACAATTATTTTAGATGAACAAGTTTAGGAAAATTAATTTCTTATTTTGTAATTTTAACATGTATGCACTAACTTGGAACAAAAACGAAGGATTACATTATGATGATGATAGGAAATTGAAATAATAATCAGAAATAAATCATAAATATTAACAGGTTGACTGGACAACTAACTGCGAGATAATTGACACTTCTTGTCTATAAATCAGGTTCTTTAATGAGTGGAAATTAATCCATGTTGCATTCAGCATAAATATATTAACCTTTGAAACATCCTGCTAATTGTAAATTGTACATTGAGCTACAAGATTTGTTATCAATAATCTACAAAAATTGTTGCCAAATGTTAATATGGATAATGTTCTTGCAATTTGATTCTGTGTATAATTTTATTTTGGGGCTTTGTCATCAGTGTTTCTTTCGTTTCTATCTTGTGTTATTATCAAGAAGTTCATCTCAGATTCAGATTCAGATATTTTTTATTTTTCACTCAAATCATAACAATTACAATTTAACATAAACTTGCATGGATATATAAACAAAAATATAAATTGTAAGACAAAATAACAAATGTTAAACATTATCACATATGGTACAAATATATAAACACGTTACATTTGAAATTATATTGAGGAAAAACAGAGGTATCCAAAGAAAAGCATAGCTTGTTTGGATATGGATACCTCAAAGAAACATTAAACTTAAATATATTCTTATTTCTTTCATTTTATATAGTACAAAAATAAAATATCATGTTTATCTCATTTCTAATTGTGGGGAAAGAGTGAGGAGAAGAAGAAGAGAGAGAGAGAGAGAGAGAGAGGGATACAGATAATGGAGATGAATGCCATATACCTTATAAGAAAAAAAGATGAAGGTTAATTTTGTTTTATTTGGAAGGTTAATTCCTTATGGAATTTTATATTCAAGAGTAGGCGGTTTATTTTTTGTGAAAGGTTAACCTGGTTAGTAATAAACTGGAAATATGTAGGTGAAGAATCTCAGAAAAATACCCCCCCCCCCCAAAAAAAATGAATTTATCCTGGAAGAGTGATTAACCTTGTAGGATAATAGATACAGAGGGAGATAAACATATATCATGTTGTATACTAAAAATAGTCTGCCATATCACTATATACTCTATACCAGGATGAAATCAAATACCACATTTCTCAAGTTTCTATATACCACTTTGTAGTATCAGAATTCTTGTTGTGTATTTAGATGCAGTCATTTTCACTGGTAGTCATTTTCTGAAAATGTGATTCTGGGTGGCTCATCTTTATTTCACAGCATTCATGTTGTATGGTCACCCCATCTACATGTATAATGGATTGAATTTCTGTGAATGGATCTAATATTGATGGAATTCTACCCATGATATAACAAAATCAATATACCAGTCCCTTTCCATGTTCATATAGATATGAACATCTTTTTAAAAAATGTTGTAGAGTAAAATTATACCCACATGTGAATAGGAATAGGGCATGCTTGCCTTGCATAATTCTGTTCAACTAAATTTTTATTATAGCCATTCCCTTTGAAATTTTTCATGGCAATTATGACATTGTTCTTAATCATTACTTTGTTTTCATTCACCCTTATGTATTGTATTTTCTCCTTTGATATCTCTAAACTGAATTTTGGGCTGGCCTATATTTTGGTGTAAAAAAAATGCATGCTGGCCTAAAAGCGGAACTACGTGGGTAGGCATTAAACGCAGGTCCACTCCTAAAAAAAAAGAGAAATAATGCATCTCTGGAATTGTATTTATGCTGATCGCTGCAATTGGCAGAATTTCTTGGAATATTAGTCATACCTATATTTTGGCGTTAAAACTCACAAAATTAGGGAACCATGTAGCAAATGTCAGTCAAGGGATGTAAACAGGGTCTATTAAAGTTAACAAGTCTCAAAGACTTGCCTAATATATTTGCTATACTATTTGTGATAAATCTTCATAAACCCAAGGGATGTCTATCAGTTTGCACTTGGGTCAGCCTATATGCATTTATAACATGCAAATTTTGTGTCCTTGAACTTTGCTAAGGGGTGGAGGTGGCCTGCCATTTCTCTTTCAGTCATGAATGGTGGAGGGTTTTCTGCTCTTCTTATTTATTTGTTATTGAATATCTTTTGGGATCCTTATAGTATTATTCTATTGCCTAGTGTGTCTTTTTCTAATGCAAATGATATTCTATTTTATCACTGGTATATGGAATCACTGGTATATGTGGAATATTGGGTAAAATAGTTCAGTCCTAGGTTTATCTTTATTGTAGTCTCAGAAATACAATGTTATGTTTTTCTTTATTTCAAACATACTATTGAATAGGAGGAATTATGAAATTAGGCCGCTCTGTGTAATTGGTAATTGCTAGCATGGTGTTCATTCACCGTAACCATTGAACAAAAAATACAGAATAATGGCACATTTAAACGGAACATATAATTTTGATGCAGAAATATTCGGGGATAATCAGATTGTCAAATGTTACTGATTCTCATCCATACATAAAACAGAAGGTAATATGGGATAACCATGCATTTTTATAATCTGTAATTATATTGAAATCTGTCCTTATTCTATTCTCCACTTTTCTCTTTCCTAAAAACCAGATAGCACAGACCTTGTAGCATTCTTAGAAGCTGTACCGCCAAGAGATATGATCATGGCAGTGACATTTGATGATGCTACTAACCGGCTAGCACCAGAGGCAGTCAAGATGTTTGAGGATCATTTTGGGAGCAGGTCTGCCCATGTTCTGAGCTATCGTTCTATGTGGGCATTCATTGGGCAGAAACATGTCACACATGAGGGGGAGCATGAAAAGGTATTATCTTTTGTTCTTACTCCTTAGGCATCGGAATCTCTTATTATTTTTTGGCATCACTATTGATAGCGTAATGACATAGAATTTTCTAGGAAGAAGAACCTAACATTTCAATATTTTATTAAAGGGATTATAATATATATTATCCCTTTTTTCTACTTGTTTATTCACTCCATTTCCTTGCCATTTTACTTATGATTAAGATTCTGCTAGGATCAAAAGCTCAATCTCTTTTTTTTTTACCTCATTTTACTCCACTGCTCCCCATTATCAGATAAGCAGTTTCAGCAGTTCTCGTTATTTTTTTTCTGTCTATTCTGAATTGGGGAGTGTACATGTTCATAACTGTCATTTTCAAACATAAATGCCAGCCATACAGAACCATCATAATGATATGACTTAGGATATGAAAAGTTGATGTGATTGAAAATACATGTAGCAGAACAAAATGCATTATGAAAGAGAATTTTTTATCTTTTCCGTGAGTTACCAAACCTTTACGACAGAACAAATTAGATCTACACACATGTTTTGATAAGTAGATTAAAGCTGAGATTCAAATTTCAACTGGTTTGTCAACGTGCATGTACCTCCCAAGCATTATGAATTTAGAGGAAATGATGTTTTTTTTTTATTGTTTGAACCTCATATTTTCAAAGAACCCTATGATTTTTATGATAACTTTGCACTTCTGTGCAGAGCCGGTCAGGTGTGTGGTAAGCAGATTTATTTGTTTGTCCGACAAAGGATGGTTGCATTTCGGCGCCCGAGTATGAGTTTCATACGTGTGTTGTTGCTACGTTGGCCAAGTAATAGGGTTTGACCAACCTAGCAACGATAGCATTTGTGTAAATTGCGCTCCGGCTGTCGGGCTGCTGTTGACGCCTAGCGCCTGTTTGGTAGGGCCTGCATGAAGCTTAGCTGCATTTTAGAGAAGGTCTATTTGAAAGTCATTGTATGTTCTGTGCTTATTGTATGTGGATTAATGTGTTGAAAATAAATCCACCTGTTATGGGTGAAAGAAAAAAAAATGATAACTTTGCAACACCTGTTTATAGATTAGAGTAGATAGGAATTGGATTTACATGACTAATTCTTCCCTCATTTTGAGCCGTATTACCCTATGAAATTTTGGGAGTTCAAGTTCAATAAAAAAAATGGATATTCTGTTTATGCCTAATATATTACCATTTTCTTAACCACTGTGTAGTACACCTTGAAGAAAGTTGATTCAGAATGGGGAGAGCAGACAGAGGTGAAGGGATGTTTCTCAATACCATGTGAGTAGCACACAAGTATACAGGGTTTCAAGGAAACTAATTCAGTCTGTAGGGTTGGTCGATTCCCTCAGTGAAAAATGTGACATTAGTCACTAAAACCCACTTCATAGTCAGTTTGCATTTACATATCAATAGTCTGTTATAATAGCTACATAAAAGCTACAATTTTTGTTCTAGTGACAAAATTTTAAAAGCAATCACAGTTTATACCTATCTTACAGTTACTGTAAAAGTCAGTATTTAAGTTTACAGAAATTTGAGCTAATTCACTGAATTCCACTGCTATTTACATAATAGTGGGTTGTCATATTCATGTTTTGATACATCATTGTACACAAGTCTATGATCATTCTAATGAGTGAAAATTGTAACGAATTCTCTGATGCAAAATTAGTAAAAATGAAACCGTAACAAAAAGTTTCACTTGTACAGTTTATGTTTTTATTAAAGCCATATACAATCAAGATGATTAAGTTGTTTCCCCAAACCATAATTCAGCTTCAATTTTAATGCCACTTGCCTTTGCAGTGAGTCAAAAGAAAGTAGGAGGGAAGGTTGATGGTATGCCTTACCAGAATCTGTGCATGGTGACAAGACTGTGTGAGAGCAATGAGGTCGCTGTTCATGTGGAATCGGGTCATATGTCAAAGAAGAGTAAAATCACACCAAAGATCTGCTTTGATGGTAAAACGTAAGTAAATATTGTTTAGAAAGCAGAATATATCTCTAGCAAACCCATATTTAAATTTCTGTTGCCTTCATCTATGATATTGCAAATTGTATGTCATTGAGTAAAGAAAAAAAAAGTTTATTTTCTTTGCATTTTTTCAGAATCATTTAGGATAATCTATTTATTAATTATTATATCATTTGATTACAATTGTAAATTTCTTGCCCTTATATCATCAATTAATTTTTGTTGTTGTAGGAAAGAAAACAAATTCTTTTGAATTGAATTGAATTGAATCATTCTTAACATTGATTCTTTGTCAGTAGTATTAGATGATATGATGCTTTATTCACCTCGTTATAAATTGAATACAATTTTCAAAGTAGAATTTACTATCATATTTTGCATTGACTACTGATCATTCATCATCGATTACTGACAAATGTTTCAGGACTGAAGTGCTTTTTCAGTAAAGCATGGAGTGAAAGGACAATGGACACAAAATATGAAGTGAGTTGAGAGAGCACTCGGTTACAAAAGGACAGCTTTTCATTCTATTCATTGATATGTCTTTCTCTTCTCATAAAGGATGCTGAGTGACTATAAGATTGACAAAGTGAACCCAGCTAAAAGAGGTCTGAATTTCCTTGTAGTAGACCCAAATACAGCACAAGTGATCAGCTCTGGCAGCTTTGATACTTATGATTCAGGTAAATTCAAACAATTGATTGTTTGGGGGGGGGAGGTGGGACGGGGGTAAGGATCCAACATTGATAGTCAACAATGCTTATTATGTAATGATAATGATAATACAAAAGCTCTTATATAGAGTATCATGTCTCAGTGGAATGTGAGTTACTATTACCATGAAAGCCTTTATTTTCTAGGGATGTCTCCTGGCCTTCCTAAATATATTAAAAAGAAATGAAAACATGTCTTTACGTGAGGCTTCATCTTGATTAAAGTGGAAATTTCATTTTTAATATGGAATCATGGAAGCAAGGCTCCATCACAAATAATAAGTACAATGAAGTTTCTTTTATGTCTCCATATATGTGTGTGTATAATATAATTTAAAGTCTTGGTATTGACTGATAAAAACGACTCATTTTCTTTTTCGAGTACAAAATAAGCTGCTTTTTCTTCTTGATAGTAGATTTCTGAATACATTGTAAAAATGCTTTGTGTAATCATTCTTTTCAGCAACCCATGATGCAAAATGTGCAGACTTCTTGAGATCAGTCGGTCCAGGTATGATGGTGATAGGAGTAACGTTTGATGAGGCTTCTAGACAGTGAGTATATTTCAATGTATGGTAGTTTCACAAATTACATATAAGCAACATAGTTTCCTTGATGATGTATTGTAGTGTTGTTATGCTTTATGTCTTTGCATACCACTAATGAAGGGTTGGAAATAATGTAAAACGCCTTGAGCACTCAGCAGAGTGGATACGTGCGCTATATAAATTGCATCTATTATTATCAATCTACACAAATTGAAGCCCTCAATTCTATATCTGCGATGGACTTAAATGCTAAAGGACAAAGTATGTCAGCATTTGGAGCACTCAAATTTTCCAACAAGGAATCATCACTTCTATTTAGCTACTCTACAATAACGCGAGTGATATAATCCCTTGTGCCAACAAGAAACCGGCACCATGATCAAGCTTCAAGACAACATCACGAGCGTTAGACTCTGGTTATTTCGCCTACAAGTAATCGTCACATCAATCCAGCTCCACAAAATCATTGTGATTGTTTGACTCTTGTGAATCACTAACATGAGCACTTGCATCTCGAAGATCGTCATCACGAACATTTAGCAGCAAGGGAACACTATCAAGGTTTGCCATCAAGAAACTACCGTGACAGCAATTATTGCAGTCATCTGTCTCCTTGTGACTTCAACTACGCTTACCCATGGGAAGATGACTGCAACTAACAAGATTTTCACCATACGTCAAGACAACATATCTCCTCACCTATTTTCCAACAATACAACTCTTGGCAGTGGTTGGATCGCAAAAAATTGGACAGCGACCAAAAAGCTGAAGTATGCCAAATTCTTTTACCTACCACCTTGATTCCTAAGGTCGTAGACAGTATCCACTCTTCAAACGGACATGAAATTTTTGTTTCGCCTGACAGATGGCTTCTCGACGGCTTCACAAGCCTTGTTCTTTGGACACCACCAACTTCGTCAAGAACTGTACTTTGCATCCCACCGCTGCCACCAGTTGTGGGGTTTGAAAATAACTTAAGTGAAGTTGATATTAATGCAAGTCTGAAAGTTAAACTCAATCATGCTACAAATCATTCAAATTGTAAGGAGTGTACTACCAGACTTTGATTGATTTCACTGTACTATTTTTGTTCCTGTTTGTGTCTCCTTCAAATTTGAATAATCTGATGCATAATTGGATTTGATTTTTGAACTTTTTTTTACCAACATCACTTAGTTTATTTTCCAACCCCACACCAGTGTGAAATCACATCAATAATAAGAAATATCTTTAGGGTGTTGTTTTATTGCTCCAGAATTCAAATTTTATTTAAAAATGATGGAAAACTCAAGAAGACTTCTTTTATTCTTGAATTTATATTTTTATTCTAATGGAACCCTTTGTGTAACAATTACCTGAGCATTGAATACCTCTAATCCATTACATCAATATGTGCTTAGGCTTGGCTATGAAACCAAACGTGAGCTACAGAGATTAGGAGGATCCAAGATTCATGACCTTGGCTATCGTGAGATGTGGGCGTTTGTTGGTCAGAAAGGTATCACCGGACTTACCCCTTACGAGAAGGTCAGTGAAGATCTCATAGATGGATGGGGTACCAAAGCAGAAATCTGGCAGTGCATTCCAAAATTCAGTAAGTCTGTATTGTGTGTGTGTTTGTTTGTTTGATTGTACTAGGAAGCAGGAAAAAGGCCATGCATGTAATTAGAGAACTTAGATATATGCAAAAAAGTAAATATTCTTTTTAAGGTGTATTGATGTAATGTTGTTATTCTTCTGTTGTGTTTCTTAATGGGTAAGGTGATTGATTATAGTATGGAAATACAAGAATTATTGAAGTAGGGTTAAATATGATAATGGTTTTGTTTTATATTTGGTGTTTTATAGTACTTAGAAGAATAAATAAATGAAGGAATGATTTTCCTTTCGTAGAGACAAAAATAAATCTTGATTTTCAGAAGAAAGTATTCATACCAACAGACCAATTTGTATTGAAAAAAGTATGTAAATCTTGTATTTTTGTAGTCAATGGTACATCCGTTACCAATCGGGTGATTGGGCTCAAGAAAAAGACAGAGTTCTGTCAGAAGTATCACCCCAACTTCCGAGAGATGTGTTCACCAGTCAACATTCACCGTCCCATCATGCCTCTGCCGCTCGATGATGAAAGCTTGAAAGCAAACCCTGCTTACTCAACGCCTATCATAGTGGTCCCAGGTAATAAAAACATTCTAATGATTTTCAAGTCTTACATTCGACCAAGGTTTTATTATTTTTGTTCTTCAACGTGAATATTCTAGATACCTATCTGTCTTGACTGATAAATTATTATTTGTTCAACATGCAGCTCAAGTATGACTGGTGTCTCCTTCCTGCTATTTATCTCATAATGCCAACACACAAAAGCTATATTACAGGGTTCTATAAAGATATCATTCACTTTAAGTCAATTTTTTAAATTGATAATTGCTTTGCTTATGTAGGAAATGCAACTTAATTATGATGTGTAAACAGGATCATTTTGCCTATTCCAATTATTTAATGATGGGGATAAACATTGCATCACTCAGAATATTTAGTTAAATTTGTAACCCTAAACTTTTGTACTGTCTTTCTTTCCAATTGAAAGATATATGAAACAATATTCCATGTCATAGGCATAAACTGCTTCCAAATTTATTATTGTTGAACTACTCACTTCGATTGTTTGAAATGACTTCTGAACAATGCAATGCCTTAATTAGTCTCTGATCAGCAAACCTGAAATTAAAAGATATATCAGGGTTTTAATGCTGGAATCATTTCAATGTTTTAGATCATGACATACTCATTCCACCCTTGTAATTGTCACTCTAAAATCACACCAATGTTGTATATCGATACATATCAAAATGTATGACCAGGGGCCTGTAACATAAAAGATGCAATAAAACTTACGATAAATATTAATCGTAAGTCTATGGCAAAACATGTATTATAAAGATATAATAAATTAATCGTATCTCTTTTATGTTACAGGCCCCTGAAGTGGTAATCTGAGTACATAGGTTACATTTCATTGATGACAATGGGTTAACATATTTGGTAACAGATCGTGTTGGTTAGCTTAACACAATCACTTTTTTTCATTTGTTTCTAATGATGGTTCTGATTTGCAAGCAGTGCAGCGAACCCTCTGATGGGTGGGCCTGGTATTCAGAACAATCTTGAGGTTGTCGTTTAGAATCATATCAATGTATCCTTTCTTTCTCCTTTCTGATTTAGGTTCTGATCTGGAAGCTTTGCAGAGATCGCTTGAGTCTCTGATGGCAGTGCCTGGTCTTCAGAACCATCTTGTAGTCGTCATCTTGGAAGGAAACTTTGCCCAGCCTAATGAGCTAGTTGGTGTATATGGATTCAGAACTCACTACATCAAGGCAAAATCACAATATGTGTGTAAGTATACAGACATGTCAATCAAAATGAACATTCCTTACTTTCTATTTCATCTTTTATTTAAAGAGGGACTAAGGGGGAGGGGTGTTCAAAAGTTGCAATTGATAGCAAGTTGCAGTTGATCGGAACGTTTCAATCAAAATCATTGTTTCACGTGCGTCTTGTTAAATGTGCATACCGTGCGTGAATAAAAATACGTGTTACAATTTGCAGCGTTGCAGTTAATTTTGAACAACACCCCCTAAGTATGTCTTTAGATGAAATTATTAATTCAGAACCCATTCTATGCCATTATGCATTTCACCTGTATCCTTGAATATTCTCTTCTATCCATGGCATTGATCAACTGGAAAATTGTCTGTGGTACACAGAGAGACTTTTTCCAAAAGCTCACCTAATACTCAGTACTTACTCATTTCACAAAGCATGTGGCCAATGTCTTGAGAAAAGAATAAAATGGTTTGGGAGCATTAAAGATGCCAAATTGGTATTAATCCTAGGTTTTGCAGGGTCTGCATAAAATGGATACTTGAATGAGATAACCAAAGTATTTATCAACTTGTATATTGATTAGATGCATGAAACATATAGCATTCCATAAATCCATATTTTTTTCCTTTTTGTCATTTTGACAGACACCCTGCATGCTGGCATGGAGGAAGCCATGGGTTTGTTTCCAAAGAATGAACATTTTATCATCTTAGAAGAATATGTGGAGGTTGCTCCAGACTTCTTACGCTACTTCTCACAGACCATGCATCTCTTAGAGGATGAAAGCATCCTCAGCATCTCAGCATGGAATGAACATGGTATGTCGCTTTACTTTTAGTACTTAGCCATGAAATCTGATGAGTTGAATCTTTCTCTGACTGCTTCTATGAGCTAGCATAGCAGTATACGTAAATGTTTGATCGTTGGGGCTCTCATCGTTGGGGCTCTCATCGTTGGGGCTCTTGACAGTAGAAAACAGTCACAAGTGTTTCGATTCCATTCATGAAATAGAATATTGATTTGAGAAGGGTATGGAAACGTTCTGTGGCAGAGGTACAATCATTAAGATTTTTAACCTGAAATACATTTTTTAATCACTCTAGACATCCCAGTTTCAGGAAACATGTTGCAAGATATTTGTGATGATCTTGATTCTGATTTTTTTTGCAGGATTCAAGCACACATCAGGTGACACGGGGATGCTATACAGGACCAATATCTTTCCTGGATATGGGTAATGATACACTTATTCATCTTTCACGAGTCAACATTAGTTTTATTTTAATTTTGATCAAAATGTTTTAATCATCCAATTACCAACCTTACATAAACAAGGGTAAACTACATTAAAATTATTACTAATGTATACATTTGATTCAGATGTTGCTGGAAAGTGGGGATAGGCTGTAAATCAAATCAATCACAAATAAATTATGCACTGAAACAAGAGTAATCCGATGAGTATATGCTTAAGAGTCTTGTGCTACGTTAAGAGTAGAAAAATTATCTTGTTTGATTAACGCAAAGTGTCATTTGTTCATATACTTATATTAGAGAACATGGAAACTTTGCTTTATTTTCATTGTTATTCAATCTTTATTTAAAGGGAAGAAATAGATTATGAATGAAGGAAAATCCATGGTTTTTACATTAAGATTTTTAATTGCATCTGTTATCTTTCTGAACATCAAACATTTATAGACTACTTACATTTCAATTTGTCTTATTTTGTAAAGAGTATGCTATCAGAATAGTAATCAAACAATGAAGTCACTGTGATAATTATTTAAAAGAACAACATTTAATCTGTACTGACATTCTTTCCTAGATGGGTATTGCGTCGGAGTGTGTGGAAGAGTCAGATGCAGAAGAATGAAGGGAACTGCTGTATGGATCAAACATGGAGGGAATGGTTGAAAGGAGACTTTAGGAAGAGCAGAGAATCTATCGTACCTGACGTGTCAAGGGTCAAAAGGACAATCAAACCAGGCATCTATGAAGACAGACCATTCCTTGAAGAATATCTCTCAAATAGAACAATTACAAGGTAGGATATATGGCTTATCAAGTTTTGAGATTCATGTACAGGTACATATATACTTTATTTTAAGAATACAAAAAGGAAAAAAGGATAGAATCTGGTTGCACTGAATGATAAAATGGGTTGAACTAGATACAGAGAAGTTAGTTAATTCAGTTGTTCTTTGACAGATGAATTCAAGTACATTTCAACTGGGATAAAAACTGCATACACCTTCTTCCTTTTATGTTTTCTCATCCTTTCATTAAATCACTTGACGAATTTGTCTCTATTTAAAGAAATAATGTTGGGTATAAAAGGTGGTAATTGCTTTTTAATGATATAGTGTTGTTAATGAGGTGTACACAATATGACTTATTTATAAACCATATAGTTCAGTTATTGATAACCATTTGCGTCATTATATAACAGTAATGCAATGTTTTTCATGCCCATTTGTTACTGCTAGAACCATAAATTTATGTATTTGAAGACTGTTCTCTATGCTAGGCTTTCATTCAAGGATGGTACTGATAATGGGCAATTGAATCTTTGAATTAGAAATCATTTTACTGCTTTAAGCTGATAGCGTCAACATTTTATTATGTTTCAGTGATCCTGCTACTGAGCCATCAAGGGCCTTCTACCTCAAGCAAGCAGAGTATGAACAACACATGAAACAGCTGGTGAAGGAAGGGATTCCCCTTGATCGTAATCTTCTCATTGGCTGCGAAACCTTGGGCAAGACCTCATTAGATTTGTCTGGGTTTTCAAGGTATGAATATGAATTCAGAGGCAGCAAATACCTCTCAAATTATATAGTCATGACTCTGTACCATCATATACAACAGTTGTTATGGCAACTGATTGTTTAACATGATTAATGTCAACCAAGAATAGATAATTATTAAATGAATTAAAATGTTGCTAATTCTGATAGATAGTTATTTTCTTTCCTATTTTCTGGAAAGCAATTCACAAACAATAAATAAAAGCCACACATGTTTTTGCAATAATGTTGATTCAAGTGTAGTTGTACTGATGACTTTCTGAATATTGTGAAGCTCGCCGAAATAGAACTCATATTTGTGTTTAAAATCAAAGGTCTTATCGTTTTTACCCCTCATGAGGCATATCTTCTCTAACCCTAGAGGTTATTTCTTCATTCCTAATGGATTGGAGTAATGTTTTAATATAATGCTGTTTCTCCGACATACTTTTTGTATCTACAGAGGGGCATATACTCTATTTTATCGTCAAGACTCCACAACTGATTTCAGGGTGTTGGTCAAACTTGCTAAGTGCCTTGGTGTGTATGTCTACAATGGAGATACAGTCAGAGGCCTGCATAATGGAGTATTAAGGTGAGTATAGTCAATCTTAATTCATCTTGTTGTAGTGTACAGTAAGAGATCTGCACAATATAGCAATGAAATAAGGCTAGTAAGTTGATGGGATAAGCCCATTTCTCTAAATATTTATCAAAATAGACTGAAGAAAAGATGAACTTGATTCCTGTCAGAAGTTTTTTTTTTAAGTTAACAAGGAAATTTTCTTACAGTAAAATTTCATCACAACATTGTCCTTAAGTGATTAAGTGGAATATACTATGCTGCTGTCAAGAATATTGCTTATAGAGAGCTCTTGATGACAATATAAGTTAAGTTTCCCAAGTGTTGCACTTTCCAATTTATACAAAATGCAGGGTGAAAGTGTAAAAGAATTATGGATAGATGATATACTCAAGAATGAACATCAATATTATAATTATAATTGGATATATTTTCATGACTGATACATGAAGCAAAAGATTGCTAATGATGTCTATAATTTCCATATCCTAGATTGGTATACCAAGGACAGCAGCTTTTGTTAGTTGGAACCAAGTCACCTTACTATCAGTACAAACCACTTACAGCTGAACCTTATTAAGAGGGATTACGTGATTTTGGAAAGGACGGCTCTATTGCAGCTGAAGGGTGCTTGTAGCGCTGTTGAGGTTTGGATTATATCCACAGAAGATCACATCAGACAGGGGAGACTGGTATGATGGAGAATGGTGAGGTATGCCAGGGTTTGCAAGTCTAGCTCCTCCCCATAGCATCGTATGTTGTAACGCCATCTTAAAAGACTTGCAAATCAGCTTTATGTTGATATGAGATTGGTTGCACGTGAAAGGAAATGTTGTCTACTTTATAAAACTGTTTGTCAAACTACCTCGTAGGCACCTCATTTCCCTCGTACTCTGCAGTATGCAGTAAACATATCAAATCAATAACCAAAAGCCTTTAGATTAGCCCTTTCTGTCATCTTGTCATTGAAAATTGGAATTCAACCTTTACTATTTTTAGGACATAATGATGATAAACCATGCACCTTGGTTTGACACAGGCTTGGTTGACACAGAATTACATTTGCCGACTTTCTGGAGATTTTTTTTCATGATTTTTGCACATGTAATCATCAACTCTTGTATATTATGTCTGAGATTAATCAGACTAGAGTCTTTAGAAATTGATTGGTTACAAGTGCGTTATGTGTGAAAATAATTGACAAGTGTGGTAAATTTATTTTGCCATGATCAACTGATGTTTAATGTGTTTATCAGGAAGACTAATGACTTACAACTACTTCCCATGGGAAAAAGGGTGAGTTAGACTTACATTTTTATGAAGAAACTAAGTAACCTACAAAACATCTTAAAACAATTAAACATGATGGACCACATGATAAAGAAAAGTTATTTTGTGTGTCCTGTGTTCGTAAAGAAAGTATAAAATTGCAAGATCATTTGAAAAAAGAATATAATGTAATGAGGTTACACCAGTTTTTATGAAGGATGGGCACACTATATACATAGCTAATTTTATAACAAATATTTATGACGTAATTTAGAATAGGTAGATTATATTTATATGAGAGGATATAAAGTGATGAAAGATTGATACATTCCATGTAGGTAGATGTGAAAGATAGAGTTTAGGTGAAAGTATTTAGATGAGGTTGCTTTGCATGCTTGGGCTTGCTTGTAGTTCATTGCTCTTTTATTTGGCTTGCTTCTTTATAAAGAATGTGTCTTCATTGAAGACCAAGGAATATTTGTCAAGAATAACATGATATATGAGAAGAGAGTGTAACAGATAGTATAAAAATATTCAGAGCAGAATAAAAAGGATTTCAACAGGAGGCTGATTATTCTATCAATGGATATGTTGATTTTCATCTGTATGATATACACATAGAATATAGAATTGTTTAATGTATAGGGCCTGTTACTACTGAGGGAGATCAAAGCAAACTAGGGGCATTCTATTTAAATCAAGTTGACAGTCCAATATGTTGTCTTTTTGTGAAGACTGAAGATATGATGGCAGGATCTGATGGCAGGATCTGATGGCAGGATCATATTGATAGAAAACTCTTTGGGGTGTTGCTAGAAAGTTTCAATTGACTGAAAATCAGTGGCAAATTGAAACATGCATTTTTATTTTCACCTGGCCTGCACTTCTAAGAAGACTTGCATGAAGCAGTCATTTTGATTTGTGCATGTCGATCAACTGTAACTTTTGATTAATGAGAACTTTCTAGCAACAGCCCCTTAGAAATCAGTACTTGATTAGAAGGTCTACACGTCAACTCATTGACCACTGAATTCTGTCATTCCAGTAGACTTGGTGCAATGACTACTCAGTTCCAGTAGTCAAAGGGTTAATAACCCACTCACATTAAAGCGTGTAGAGGAATAGATTGCAATAAAAAATATGGAAATCCTGTATTTCATTCTGTAAAGAATGGATTTAGGAGACTTTGCAGGGTCATTTTATCACTTTGTACATTTCACTTTCTGATGTTATTCAGATGGTTACATTTTCATCAAGCTACATTTGTTTGTAGCTTAATAATGCAGCTTGCTTTTCATGAAAGAATTTGATATTTGATGTAAAATTCTGCCTATCATATTTTCATTCTCATTTTCTTTTCATTTTGGATAGCAGAGTCATCTGAGAGATATACCGTTTTGAAAGTTTAGAATATAGAGAATTTTGAATTTTGAAAATCAGATCATTTTTTTCTGTAGTGTTTAAGTATTTGAATTATTAAGAGTTGAATATTTTCTTTGCACAACATTGTTAAAGTATCCATTTGCAAATAAAAATAAATATAGATAGATGCATGGCTCTTTCTGTTTAGCCCTGTGAGAGTAATCTAAACATACCTTGAATATTGTATGTACTTGAGTTAATTATTAAGATTTTCATATTTTTAACAATCTAGTAAATTCCATGTTCACTTAAATGTATTATAAGAATGCAATTTTGAAGAAAGTTGATTTAGTTTATTTTTTTAGAATTTTAGTTATATGCCAGTTGACGGTGCAACATCTTAGAATATTACATTAGCGGAATGGCTTGTCCACATGCTGTGCTTCATACATTGATAATATAGATATTCTGCATTTCTCATTCAGGTTTCCAAACACAGTTCATACCCGCTGAATCTGTATTGAGCTAACCAAAGAAAAGTGCTAAAATGTACCAAGTATTATCAAAATATAAGTTTGAAGAGTTACCAAATTGCCAAAGAATAGATTAGAACAAAATATATAGATATATTATATTTGAATTTGTGCAAATGAAAGAGATAAAAGTATAATTAAGAGTGATTTATGGACATACTTTAGTTTCGTCATTATTAATACTACTTATCTGTTAGGATACAAGATTTATACAACTATTTCAAGTCAAAGTCATGATTTATCAAACAGTTTCAGTTTACAGCTTTGTGACATTTCAGATCACACCTTCTTGTAAATTGCGTTAATGAGGCATCACCATATCTATTTATACATACAAAATTTCATATTAAATCATTTAAAGATCAAGTACATACTGGAATGGAGAAATGACACAAGCAGAAAAGGGATAGTCAAATTTATTGAGATAGAAATGTGTGTTGATTAATTTGATTATGGTCATGTATGCTTAAGGGTAAAAGAGCAATTAGATATTAATGGCTTATATTTGAAATGAAATAATTTTCTGCATTATTAATTAAAAGTTAAATTAAATGATTTTTGTGTTGGGTAGATGATAATTGAATTAATTCTTGCCTTGTTCCAACATGAATAAACACTGATTGACAGTGCATTTCTGAGATGCTGTGAAAAAAAATAACAGGCATACTCAGTTAGGAATTGAACCCACGATCTCCATAATCAAGATTTGACTTCCATTGATTTTTAATTCCAGCATTGATTCACAGTATTAGGGCGACAGAACAATTTATTCTTTTTAGTCTTCTTGATTTTTTTGATAAATGTTTATTTAGGTATGTATTTCATACATAGTAATAGATAATAGATGACGGTAAAAGATGATGTGCATTATTTATTCAAAGATTTATTCAAAGATTCAAAGCTTCCCAAATTTTCGGGGACACCTGCCTCCTTCTTCAGGGGAAAAGCAAGTTCTTGTTTTTCCCCTGAAGAGGGAGGCAGGTGCCCGAAAATTTGGGAAGCTTTGAATCTTTTAATAAATTGGCCAAATATAATGCACATCATCTTTTAACGTCTTTTATTCTTGTGCCAATACGTGAACTAACTACTATATTACGTAATAGATAAAACATTAATCCTTTGAATAAGATTGATGGGAAGCAAATGATATTTCCAAATAAATTTTTCTTTGGGTTTTAGCTGAATGCTATGATTTGGTTTGATTTGATGAATTTACAATATAAGAGTATGGAACATTTTGTTTGCAGAGAGCTGCAAACTGAACATGGAAATTATTTATTGATAGATGGCAATTACTTATTTGTATTCTTCTAGTTTTTGCTTGTTGTGTTCTTTTAATATAAAATTTATCTTGCACCAGCTGATTACTGAAATCATGTTTAATCAATGTATTTCATTCATCCCACCTATTTGTTTACTAGAAAAGTATTTTGTTATACATTTAATTTTTTTTGCTTCAATACTTGATACTGAAATCCTTTATTCATTTGATGTTATATATTTTTATTTGTCAATGAAATGCATTTTTATTGATGCTCAATAATAATGTTGAATGTTGGTGCATACTTGTAATGTAACACGTGATGAACTGGTATGCCAGGGTGAGGGACAAAGGTTAGACCATTAAAAATTCCATTTTGAAAGGTGGACCACTCGGATAATATCATGGGATAAATCTTTCAATTATGTGGAAGCAAATGTGATAGCAGATCTAAATACACTGTAAGTTTCGTCCCTCTTTACCTATCGCACTATGTTTTCCAGTTTTACAGTATGTTGTTTGCAATAGAAAAATGTGTATCCATATTCTAATTTATTGGGATATTCTTGTTATCTTGTTTGAATATGAGCAAAGACAAACAACTCTTTTAGTTAGTTTAATGTCTGATGTCTGGATTATAGTGTCATGATAGTCCAGTTGAGGACTCTGTGTTCTGATAGCACCCACCTCTGCATATTCTCTTACACTGAACACACAGGGACTACATAGCACTCAACCACAGAGCCCTTACATAACCCTCTGATCATGCTTACACCTTTGATCGCGCCTCTAAAGCCCCAGTCACATGGGCCCCCGGGAAGCAACACGATTCAACGCGACTCTTTGTTCTGAGGCAGTTAACTGTGAATTAACAAAGAGCTGTGTTGAATCGTGTTGCTTCCGGGCCTCTATGTGACCGGGGCCCTAATAGTTTAAAATAAGATATTTTAGATTTGGTGGAAATTTATTTAAAATTGAAACAATTTTGACTTGTCAAATGATACGTTATGATTTAGATGCACCCAGAAAATGTTCAGAAAGGATTATCATTGGATTGGTTCCAGATTATTTATTTGTTATCAATGTGCCTTAATCATCTATGTTGCTAAAATGTTTGCATTTCAATGATTTTTGTAATTCAACAATATGTGAAATAAAGATAATTATAGATGAACTCTCATTCAACGCTTTTTTTAGATTCATTACTTGTCCAAACTTTTGATTGATGGATGTTGCTGTTTTTCTTTTGCTCTTACTCAGGGTATTAAAGTGTAAATCGTTTATCGTAAAACTATCAATGGAAGAGTTAAAACAAAGGTTGTTATATATAGGCTGTTATATCCTATGACAACAGGATATGATATGATTTACTTTGAAAAAAAATGCCCTTATATTAGTCACTTGATTAAAGCATTAAACGCTAAATGTCCGTCTTCTCGACCAAGTCATGTACAATTCACTTGAAGAAGTGGTCTGATTGTTGTTCATCCTCTTCATTTGAGTTTTTCAGTTTGTTTATTCAGGATATGTAATATGAAATCCAGGATACATATTTTATATGTTAAGTGGGCATTTCAAATCTGGTAAAGTCACAGTAATCAAAATTCTTTTGGTAAATTGGGCATTTTGAATCCGGTATAAATGTTTTCGTCAAAGAATTTGCTCCGTCTTTGAATTTTGAAACATTTTATTTGGTATGTAATTGAAATAATTCTTGCCTTGTTCCAACATGGATAAACACTGATTGACAATGCTTTATCGAGAAGCTATGACAAAAATTCACAGGCATTCTCGGATAAGAATCGAACCCACAATCTCCTGATGACTAGACAGGTGTTTTATCACTAGACCACCGAGAGTCGATGGTAGTGGCGGGCTCAATTCGTTTTGTAGCAGCAGGAACTGCGTAAATATCAATTGAATGATTTTTGTGTTGAGTAGATAAATAATTTTATTGGGTATATAAATAATTTTGTCCAGACAAGGCAAGGATTATTTCAGTTATTAATCTACCCAACACAAAAGTCATTTAATTGTTATTTGGTATGATTTTACATCTCCCCTTTTAAATCGCAGAGTATAACAAGCTATGACATGTTTTTATCTTTAATCCAAGTATATAGGACAATCTGAAAATTTATCAGACACATCTTTTCAAGCTGAATGGAAATGTTAACTGACCATTGTAATAGTTTCATCTCGGAATAGTCTTGATAAGATGTTGCATTAATATTAACATTATTACTATTATTACTATTTATTATCATTAGTATCTAGTAGTATTAGTACGAGTAGTAGTAGTAGTTGTTGTTGTTGTATTGTTGTTGTTATTATTTATTTTTATTATTATTGCGTTTTTCAACTACATTCGTTGGCAAGAAACCACCATAAAGCTGAAGGCAATAGGCAGGTTTACCAAATTGCACGTTTCTCGCCAACTAACGTACATGTAGTGACATTTGAACCGCAATATCTGGAATCCAGTTTGCATATTTTACTTGTTGCTGTGTCGGGCAAGCCTCTGGGGAAATCTTTTGAAAAGTCAACAAGAATGGGGAGCGCATGAAATTTGCATCTATTTGTAAGCCCTAGTCAGTTTGTGTATAAATTTGACGGTGATCGATCATGCACTAATGGCTAATGATCATTTTAGCTTGGTACATATCAATGTTATTGTTTACCCAAGTGACACTGGGTAGTGACATCTTAGTAGCGTATATTTTGAAGGAGATACATCCTGGTTTTATCTTGAGTAAGTTGATATAGAGTGGGATGTATTTCTCATTCGGCACTGTGCCAACAAAAAAAGGCTATAATTGGTCTAATCCATATTTTAACGAAGAATTTTACTTAGACAACACTTGCCAAGCGCTATGATAGACCAACATAAAAGAAAATTTTCTTTGAGGTATCAACGTCCAAGATTGATGAAAAGCCAGATGATATTCATAAGACATCTCATCTTCTCCTACTTATAGGCTTTTATTTAACCGGTTCCTCGCAAATTCTCTGAATATTCTTTTTTTTTTAGATGAATTTCATTTTTATATCAAGTATATGATGAACATATATACAAACATATTTTGAAAATCAAAAGATAGTTATACAATCGAATTGTGTGCTACTATAAATTCTTGTTTGGGATAAAAACGAACTTTAAAGATAATAGAGTGAAAACCTGCAAAATGGAGATAAGAAATGATACCGGTTTCATTGAATTCGTTTGTTGATTAGCGCCATCCAGTGTCACAAGTTTTCAATTCACTCATGGAGCCCAGTACAACTCTAAGTTTATTTACAATTACTGTACAATATATGTGTACTTTTTGGGGCACTTTTGTTTGTGTTTAGTTTATTTAATACGATTCACACAAAATGAAAAATGGTGATTTGCAGGTTTTAACAATCTAAAACCTCAATGTGAGCTTCTATGTTTCCCATCTATCACTTGTATTATTGATATAGACTTTTTGTATTTATTTTGCTTATTTAGTTATTTTTATAATGATTAATTGATTTGAAGTAATGTGAGGAGCATGATATAAATTCAACTATGACCAAAAGTCATATTTTGAATGAATGCGATCATAATGCGCATGTTGGTTCTGCGTAGGCTAAACAGAATAGTGGCATATGACAGAAGAAGAAATAAGCCAGAGGTTTGGGCCATCACCTTCAAACATTAGTAATTCAATTCAGTAATTAGTCATTTGTATCTATTTTAATCTATTGTGCATCCATATATTTCCTTCAACCTTCCATCTCTCTCATTATCCATTGTCGAATATATTTCATATAAGTACAGGATTTAATTTCTCAATGGGTGAATTCGGGGGATACACCATTCTTTATTCTCAACAACTCGTTTCCTTTTAAACAATGGAACTCATAAATCCAGCGAGACTCTACGGCAATAATTTCCGCTTATTTGAATATGATGATCATGTCCGCGAGAATAATAAATAATATTTTTCGGTTTCACTTGCCAATTTAGTGTTTTGGCGGTAAAATTGCAGGTGGTAAAATGTTAACTACATTTGACTTCGAGGGAAATTCCCCTTTTTTTCCCGCTATAAAACACTACAAGGAAAATGTGAGTTTTAATACATGTATGGTTTCAGTCCATCGATTCCTAGTTTTGTATTTCATTCCTGGTCCCAACCCGTTGTCCCGAGTTGGGACTGATTCTATTTTTGCATGTTAGTTCCTTATATACCAGGATATGGAGTATGTTGATTGTGTGGGCGCATGTATACAAACACGTCCTACGTAGACTAAAATGTAAATAATTGATTTTTTCTTTGTTGTGATGCTTGCATAAACTCCACCCTTACCAAGCCGTACCAGCAAAATGGAGCAAAATATTACAAATATGTGTCAAATAGTTTTCTGTATTGATATCATCAAGCTCCAGACAAATTAAATCATTTCATTAATAGATGACAGAATGAAATGACAGAGCCATGAATTAAAATGACTTTTGGTCTTGGAGACATACTCAACATTACTGTCATGATCTTAAATTGTGGTGAATGCACTCTACACAGCTCTCCCGCAAACGCTCTCTCTCTCTCTCCCTCTCTCTCTCTCTAATCTCTCCCTCTCTCGATATCTCTCTCTCTCTCTCTATCTCTGTCACACGCACACACACACATACACACACATATACAGACAGACAGACAGACGGACACACACACACACACACACACACACACAAACAAACTCTCTCTCTCTCTCTCTCTCCAACCTGAGCTATCCATCTCATTCAACCCTCCTTCATCTCTCTCCCTCTCTTTTCGTCTACTACATACTATTCTACTTTGTCTTCTTCTCCATCTCCTAGTTCTTTTTCTGTACACATTCTCTTCGTCGTGCATTCTTTTTTAATTCTTCTTATTCTTCATCATTTATAATTATTATCATCATCACCATTTTACTTTTACTATTATCATCATCAGCCTGCAACAGCATCATTATTTCTACTACCTTCTCTTACGTTTATGCACATCCCCCAATCATGCCAATTGGCGTGGTATATTTTCATTTGAGCATATTTTGGTCAAAAAGTGCAACCTCTTATATCAAGAACGGTCCATAATCATTAATTTGACATTTACCTAATACATGTACAGTATTTTTTACTTTCTCTTTTATATTTCAAATCGTCATAGTTACCAGTAGCAAAACAAAATATTCCACGAGTTTTTCTTTATTATAGGTCTAACCCAATTCATCTCAAAGGTTATCAAACGTTATGACGCATCATGTGTAAATATCGCGTGACCAATAACGAATTCGATACCTTACGTAACAGTCAAACCAAAAAGAAAAAATATTTACAAGCTGCAAAATGAATGATGGCCCCTGCACTAACGTCACACGGTATGGCTTTTAAACCAAATTAACGTTGTTGAGTAATATTCGACAAAGTACAAATGCCTGGTATGTACTCTTACACAAACCAATCTTTATACCACTACATTATGATATTATACAACATATTTTCATAATCTGCGAGTGAAAGAATTGTTCTGTTAGTCATGTAAATCATTAGATATTATTCTTCATTTTGATGTTCATGGTAAATTAAACATTCGTTTGAATGGTCATTTGAGCATAGGCCACTTGAATTAAATGATTAATGTATGATTGAATTATATTTCTTTTAGGAATATTTCTATATATATCAAACCTTTACAGAAAAAAACATTTCGGTAAAATAATTGTATTTATATTTTGTGCGTGTCAGACACTGCATAGGAATTCCTGATTTATTATTATGTAGGCAGGCGCGTATATTATGAACAGGGTCAAAATGGGTATTACAAAATCCTGATCAGCAGGTTCTAACTTCTTTCCGTCCAACTCTCCTCTGATTTTTCTGCTTTTCAATAATACTACAGGAGCACCCCTCCATCCCCAGGATACGCGCATGCTAGGTCTGAATGTATACAGACTACATCCAATGTTTTGATCATCAGCTCTCTATATAATATAGTTCATTACGCCGCACTGGTTTTAAAAATACCCCCTGACTATTGCTGAGTCACTGGTTTCACGTGCTCGCATCGGTTCAGTGCAGGGTGATTCGAAATGTCAAATGATTCTTCCAGGTATCTAGAAATGTCAGTTTGATGATGATGGTGTTGATTCATCTTGAATCACCGAATACCAAGGACATCTTCTCTCCTAGTCATTAGATGCAGGATGATTAATGCAATGTTACGAGACCCTTGGAAAGGGGGAGGATAAAAGATACAAAATAATTTAATCTATGTTATGTCTTTTGTAACATCGTTTTATAAATTTTGTCTCATTTCACTTTACATGGCATCATCTTTTCCATTTTAATAAAGAATGATGCATTGAAAAATGTTTCCATCCGTGACTGTCACTTATTGATGCAGGCCTGTATGAGGCACTATGATGCATCTGAATGGTCGTGCTCGTGAATGTTGGATGAATGTCTGATAACATACTGCATGGTTAATAAGAGAAGCAAGGCTACAGGGGCATGGACGATTAAGTTCATCATATGATGGAAGTCATTATGGGCTGGTTATTATTTTGTATACATTTATCTAATCTTGGTTGTCATAATCTTTAGGGGAATGCCCCTCCTTCATAATCAGCTACATCTAACCAAGATGTGAACATAGAGTTTTACGGGACTTTGCTCATTACTTCATGTAAGAAATAAAGGCCTTGTATTGATGTATTTATTCATTGCATTTTAAATGCTATTCAAGATTCTATCTAAAAATCAATAGGATAAAGTCCGTGCATACCTCAATTTCAACACAACATGGCATTATCATAAAAAACTGAATTAGAGAAAATAACAAATTGATATCATTTACTTTATTCGGAATTTTAAATGATTACATGTCATGCACTTCTGATGTTGATAGAAATCTTTATATAACATTTTGGAGATGGCGGAACTGTGCATAAAGCTGTGGAAGTATATGGTTAAAAAAAATTGGAAAGGAAAATCGCGCACTTTGTTGGGACAACTCCGAATGGGCACATTGGAATGTAAAAGAGACTCTCCGAATTTCTACCCCTCCCACAAAATGATGTACATGTACTTTTAAATGTTACTGTAACGCATAATGTGGGGGTGCATTCTACGAAAGCAAAACGTTAGGCCTACTTGCTTCCTGCTCAGAACTCATTTTCAATCATTTTCTTTCAAAAGAAGATGGGAGATGGATGATATAGCTAAATTTTGAAAATGGGCGTGAGATCTTGATCTGTACTGCACAAAATAAATAGCCCAAATTTTAAAAGATTAAATACACTTTTCTTTGAAATATTTACGTCTAGCAAATAGAAGCTCCACTCAAAACCACGCATTATAGCCTGCAAAGGTAGATGTGTGACGTAGACACGAGACCATTGACGTCACAGCAAATGCGAGTGTTCTATAAATAGCACACGGTGCCGAGCCAATGCTTGCACAGAGTGATACCGACCCAATTCCAAGGCTGTTATGCCAGAAGTCTTCTAAATACTGATACCACTGCGATGGCACACAGTATATTTTGCGAGAGGAACGTCTTTTGCTGAATGGTAGAGCCAATCTTGGCATTCTAACATGATATATGCCAATGGGTGGCGATGTTGGATTCATGAATACTCCTTAGAATTCAGCTTTATAGGGGAATGAAGTCATTCAATCGTCACATGAATATTTTGCGTATCTTTTCTTAGAAATAAAATCTCTTCAGATTTTGTAACGACGGTGAAAAGAATTAGGTTAAATGAGATCTTCAGGCTATATATTAGCTGGTCTTTATACCACACACACAATTTGTTATTAATTCCAATGTCTCTATTTCTATTTCTTTCTCTTAATCTTTCGTACCCTCATTTTACTCAGTCTCTTTCATTCACCAACTGACTTTTCAAGTTTTTTCTTGTGAAAACGGCTTGAAATCATGAGCACGGTTTTCACCAAGTAAAAAATTAAGATAAGAATAGAACATAGGTCATTGCCGATGTATAGCTTGCGCCTCAATATGTTCATGAAAAGAAAGATCAAAACCAAACTAAAAGAAATGATATTGGTTCTCAACGCGGAATGTATACATTGAAGTTATTGAACTAGGCCTATAATTATATAATATTG
>BQKZ01000001.1:284238-298767 GCA_036244855.1 Temnopleurus reevesii
CCCCCCCCCCCCGGCTCATCCCCCTAGCTGTGAAAACCCCAAAGTGGTATAAAAGGACAACGAGGTAGGAAACTAAAATTAATGCAGATAGACACGTGCGTCTAAAAAACCCAAACTTTCTAATATACATGTAGTTGTACACTACTTTTCCTATTATTCCAAATAACACTCCTAATATAATTTTAGGAACTATATAGCCTAACTAGAGTGTGGTGGGAATACACTCAGAATCATCTTTATTTAGACGAATCATATTTAGAGCTGGATTAAGACGTTAGACAAGCACAATACGGTCACATCTAATTTCACACAATATTTACCCCTTATTTCCCATGCGGATGCTAAAAATGTGATATACCTTTCGTGTAGCAAGAAGCAATTTCATATTTTTGATTCATTACCATGCACTGTATGAACACCCACGCTTTGCACGGGGGACGCCAAGCATTTTCTGCAAAGCACGAGAAATGATCTGGAGGCGGGCTGTTTACGGAAGCGTCACCAAATTTGGCATTTGGCGTCTTCACCTGTCCATATCCCCTTCTTATGTAATTTTGTTCCAAAATGTGGGACATAAAGCATATAAATATGTAAAAACACCCACGTACTTGTCTCACATAACGCTTATTAGTGGCGTGTTAAAAATAGCGCTGTAAAATAAATTGTATATAATATATCTATTTTGTGAAAATCGATGCTCCAATCGGTCAGTAATAATTGTCATGACTACAAAAGGATTAAAATGCGATTGAACATTGATTCTTTAATGAAAACATCCGTTACGTATATACCACATGCAATATAGCATTATTTAGATTGATTTACATTTAGCGTGTTTAGGCTACGGAAAAAGAAAATTGCGCATCCTTAAGAAAAAAAAAATGTTTGTTTGTTTGCTTTAATCTGTGCAAATTAACAATCGGTAGGCTATGGTTAGCTGCGGATTACGAGTAGTATTAAACGACGTCATTAACGATCTTTTTGAAAATTAAAAACATATTTTCTGAGCATCGGTGCGTGCCAGTAATAAACATAAAATCACACTTACAGAGGGAATAAAAATCAGAGTATATATTTGCATTTAATATAATTTGGTTTGATACAGTATTGATCAAGTTGTTTACATTTAGAGCAACCAGCCTTCCAGGCCATATGGATGCATTGCTCTGAGAAAGTGACACGTATGACGTCACAATAGGCCAATAGTGAACGAAAATACGTGAATGGTCACACTCTTCTTGTTATCACGGCAGCCTTTGGCGTTTAGTGTGTCGATTGGCGATATACGCACTAAAATGGATTTTTAAGACGAAAAAGATTCTTATATCAAAGCATGGATATATCATATCCATGATCAAAGTTAAAGGGGTAATATATTTCTTGTTTAACATGCAGTGATCTTCATACAAGAAGGTGAAATCTGTATAATTTCAAGGAAAAGCTCATCACTGCTCTTTCTCGGTGATCCAATCATGTGGGTTCCCCCACCGAGAGGTCAGCTCGCTATTCATAAGGACTGCTATTCATAAGGATCAATGACTCATAAGGACCGCTATTCATAACATGTAAATTCCTATACCCGAAGGGTCGCTATTCATAAAGTGAAAAGAGGGTCACTATTCATAAAGGCATAAGGACAATTATTCATATGGATCGCTATTCATAATAGGAAAAGAGGGTCGCTATTCATAACAACACATAAGGGTCGCTATACATAAGGACCGCTATTTATAATAACTCATAAGGGTCGCTATAATTCAGAAAGAGGTTCGCTATCCATGATAACAAATAGGGGTCGTTATTCATAAAGGTCGCTTTTCATAATGGGAGAAGAGGGTCCCTATTCATAATGGGAGAATAGAGTCGCTATTCATAAAGGCCATTGTTCATAAGGGTCGATATTCATAATCGCAGAAGAGGTTCGCTATTCATAATGGGGAAATAGGGTCGCTATTCTTCTATTATGAATAGCGACCCCATTTCTGATTATGAATAGCGACCCTCTTCTTCTATTATGAATAATGACCCCATTTTCTGATTATGAATAGCGACCCTCTTCTCTTATTATGATTAGTGACCCTTATGAATATTGATTCTTATGAATAACGACCCTTATGTCTTTTTATGAATAACGACCCTCTTCTTCAATTAGGAATAGCAACCCTTATGAATAATGACCTTTATGAATAGCGAACCTCTTTTTGTTTTATGAATATAGGGACCCTTATGAATAGCGACCCTTTTTCCGTATTATGAATAGTGACCCTTATGAGTTATTATGAATAGCGGTCCTTATGAATAATTTTTCATTATGAATAGCGGTCCTTATAAATAGCGAGCGGACCCCATTTGCATTCACAGGGAAAACAATCTTTTGATGTTTGAAGAATCTATCACGACCAAGATTGCCCAATGACATATCGAGAAAAGACTTCTTTTTTTCGGGGGAGGGGTCATGTCTACTATTTCCCCCCTTCTTCTTCTTCTTAACATTGTTTTAATTTTGGTTTTGAAATAAAATCCGGTAGAATTTTTTTTTATTCATCTCATCTCAGTGCATGGAAAGAGAATTAGATCTTGGACCTGTCAAACTTATATTGATGAAATTGCAAGTCTATGACAAACGTGTACCATAGAGCTATCGGTACAGCGAGACTACCCCAATGCATTACTAGTACTTTGCACACACATAAACACACAGAGAGATAGATGTGCGAAATTTCAAAGTTCACTGACCTTACATGACACGCGTACATGGCTGCTTAGAAAGGTGAATGGCCTCAAATAACCTTTTCTTCACATTCCACAATACGCGACCGAAAGCGCCATGGCCAGCGCATACGTGCACCGAACTATTTTTTAGGTGTGGCTTCTGCAAAGAAAGCGCGTATGCAAATTTGTAGGCGTGGTGTATTTCAACCCTGTCACACCCACATTCATGTATAATTCAAGAAATTGAGAATACGTGGCCTTTTCTTCTCCTTCCTTACTACTTTGTTCATTCCTTTCTATACTACTTTTTATATCACTCGGGATCAGTCTATTGAGTATTGTGAGATCCCAATAACCCAATAACCGAGGTAGTTCACCGTTGTGTTAGAGGTATGCACAAAATATGCATCTATTAGTGAACATGATTGTCCCTTCACTTGAATCATTCATATTTGTATTTCAGTGTATTTCTTGTCACTCTAAACGGGAGACTGACGAATAACCTCGAAAAATCCTGCGTTGGATCGACCTACAGCACAGCAGACTCATTAATTTCTAGTATCTTTGACGTTCTTTTCTTTTTTGTTAATTGTTTTTCTTTGTAATTTTATAATAATAAATATGAAACAAATGAAATTAGGACATTCACCTTTTCAGTTTGCTACTTTAAATAATTAGAGCGTGCTTGCAAAAAAAATCGACAATGTGCATGTGTGATTATTTGAGCAGAAGAAATTATGTTTGTTTTCATTCATCACTACATTTTGTACTGCACAAATCTAGAAAAATAAATGACTTTTTGAATCCACAATCGTCCTAAATCTCTATTCAGTTAGGTTTCTCGAGTTCAAATTCATTATGGGCCCGAAGGTATTCGTATCGCGGTGATGAGTTCTTAAACCCACATTGGTATGAATGTATGCTTTGAGTTCAGATCAAGGTTCAGGATGTGGCTTGTAAATCGGTCATGAACTTGGGAGAAAAGAAAGAAACAAATCAAGACGATCGCATTTGACTCTTTTGAATACACTAAGTCATTTTGTTCATTCTTCAATGACTGAATAGAAGGTAGTCTTCATCATGTCAGGTAAAATTTTAGAAACTAACTAAAAATACATAGGTACAAAGGCAGGACATAGAAAAAAGTCAAAATGGGCGCAAAGTTGCTAAGTGAGACGAAAATCTGAGCTGATAACTTGTGTTTTTATTTTCTTTTGTTTGGTTTCTTTTCTTTCTTTTTTGTTTGGTTGTTTGTTTGTTTGTTTTTGTCAGCTCCTCAGGGTACGCAGGGCATATGCGCAAATTCTAAGCTGGAATCTTGTTTGTTTCATTTTGTGTGTATATGTGTATGTATATATTGGAATTGTGTTAATGACACGGACCCCATGCATGGAAGACCAGCTCCCCTTGATGGGCGAGTTGAATGTGGGCAATCTAAATTGTCAATGTTTTAATAAGGAAATGAATTCAATAAATCAATCAAGCACCCCATCCAATTATTTGTTAATATCCAGAATAAGGTGCGCAATCGCCATAATCATGACCTTAACTTTGACATTGAGTTGAAGTTCCTCAATTTTCAAACACTTCTAATGACGAAACAGATTAGTAGATTTTATCAAAAGGATTGGTGGGGTTACTTCAGTTTCTACAGTCAACTGGAATGGGACCTGGATTCATCAAACAATACAATCAGCTGGCTTCGTGTACGTCAATGAGCCCCTTACCCTATATTGTTTGAGAATGAGGAGATAATCGCGGTGTGTAATTGTTATACATGTATCCTTAGCAACTCTCTCTCTCTCTCTCTGTGGTTGACAGTTTAGATATGACCGGGATGAACAATGCATGCCACCCGGTACCCGGGTCTTTTTCCCCATTTTTTTTTAAAATGGCTATTATAAACGAAAGACCAATGGATCTGTTTGATACCCCCCACCTGTGCATGCTTGCCTATACGCATACGTGCAGATAACCCGACCCCGAGCAGTGCACCCAGGTTTTCCCGCCTTAATTCACCCCAGCATTTATAATATTAAACATTATTTATACTTCAACGGCATTAGTATATCACTTCTAGAAAATGTGATTCATGGGTTATTATTATAGATTTTTATTCATTTATCAACATTTCTTTCAGATTATTGAATAAATTCTTACAGCATGCATCATAATTTTAAACATTTTCTATGATCTATATATCAATGTTAGATGTCAGATTCATCAATGTTGGTGGATTGTCAAGAAAACTTCCAATAAAATACTGTTAGCTTAGACGCTGGTCCAGACACCGTTTGGCTCCATGCCACAGAAATGACATTCTTGAACTTGTAACCCCCAAAGTCATGAGACTCCATGACATCAATGCAAGATAAATGCATGTGTATATAAGAACTCGTGACTACATTGTTGAGATGGAATGCATCTTCAACTCGTGACTGTATAGTCGAGATGGGTTCAGAGGAAAATAATTGAAATCCTTGCCAAGCGGACGTTAAAATCATTCTTGCGTTTCTCTACTTAATCTCCAAGACTTGATTCATTTCATTATTATTTTATTTCTACTTTTTAAGCCTAAATTAAAAAATAATAATAATACAACAGAAACATTAAAGCATCTTTAATCATAATCATCTTATTCAAATTGATGCAAGACAAGAATGTATACGACCATTCAAGAGTGTCAACATACTGTTGCCAGTGATGTTGATTGACATTCAGTGTTCATAATCACAATTCAACTGCTTAGAAACCATGCTATACGTTATATTATACGATATATTAATTTTGCAATATTTTGGCGGGAGTCCAATCGTCTGTACTGCCAGACACCTGAAAACAATAACAAAAGCACATGATCGTTCCTAACGACATTCGGGTCGTCGTGACCCAGTCTAGATGTATACAAACACCGGGACTATTTTGGACCCCTTCCTCGATTACGAATACCAACTTGAATTCATATTGTATAACGCCATTCGATGGGGGCTTCGCGCCAAGAAATTTGAGTTTTGTTTACAAACATACGAACGGTTCTTCGGCAACGTGAAGCTCGACCGTAACTATATCGTAGTCTTAATTGTAAGACATGTAAGAGCATCCCACGACTACATATAAGAATACAGAGCAAGATATCGTTCTCATGTTAAAATTTGTATAAAATTTGTATAATATGTTTAAATGTTGCTAATTTAAATGATGAAAGATTTGTCTGTCCCTGTATTCCAGAAAATTTGTCCGATGATGATGGGTTTACATATTGGTACTAAATTGTTTAGGATACCAGACTATACTTCAGACTTGATACGGAAATGTATCGATCTGGACTTATATGAATATTCATGAGTTTGAGTGAGGACGAAAAATCTGGCTGATCTACAAACAATGTTTACATGTGCAGTTGGTATCTAATCAATAAACCGTTGTGGGGGTTACATAAATTAACTATAGGCCGTGTTATGAGATCACTGATCTTTTAGGACTTGGATTTTAAATGTTGGCCAATGAGAACATCAGTCTTGTATGTTTTTCGCGCCCTTTTAGGAAGAGTTGATTTGATCGGAAATGGAAAGCAGATAAAATATGATATGAGTATAATATATTTGTCAAATGGTATACAAATTGAAGTTCATAATATAGTCATTTTCACTTTGAATTTCTCGATTTTTATTTAATTTATTTATTAGAATGAAAAGATATATAACGGGATGCAAAAGCACCAATATCAGTTATCTCTAGAATGCTTGACCTATTATAAAATTCGGTGTTTTTTTTTTCTGAAGTACCACAAAATTGTTGATCGAAACAAAATACTGAACTTGATCTAAGTACTGAGGCGTATTATTATTCTTGACAAACAAGCGTCTCATAATATCCTAACAAATGAACAGAATTGTGTCGTCGTACATTAAGGAAATATTTACTTTGGACACCGCATTCTGCACTCTACAAATCGAGGAATATCGTGGAAGGAAAGTGCTCTCTAAATTCTTTGTAGCCAGGGACCAATTTAAAAACTGGATTGAAAAATTTAATCATATAAATCTAAATCTACTTATCATAGATTGAATATTTCAATCACATTTTGATTGTTCCCTGACTACAATCGTTTGGATTGATATTTTCAATAGCATATATAGAGAGGATACTGGTTTCAGATATGCGAAGAAAGAAAAGAACTGTGCCCTGAAATTGACCAAGACCAACAACGTGCTAATTTCATGTTTCCATGGAAACATATATATTGTTCTGCACATGCAGGACTGGTTATTAAACGACATTATAAATATTTTGTACTGAATCACGATGATTATGCTATATTGCATGTTGGTACCAACATGGACCACCGTGATGAGACGGGCGAGGCGACCCCAAATATACAAGAGGGTAACAATAGCAGGTCATCAGGTCCCAGGGTAGCATTACATTCCTCGCATTCTTTATGTCTACCTCACACTTATTGTGTTCTACCTGTATGCATGGGAAACTTCTCCAAAATGAAAACATTTTTTCTTTCTTTCAGTAGAGCATTGTTCAGAGGGCTGTAGAGCGACGCTTTTTGATGGGGGTTTGGAAGACTTTGTGGTCCAAGATCCCTGGTTGTATATTATCCGTTGTCGACCGTTGACCCTTCCTGCATAGGATTATTTTGGTCTATTTTAAGCTGAAGAGTGATTAAGCTTTCTTATTCAAATATATTTTTTTAGTTTGTAACTCTTTATCATATATATTAATTATTATTATTATTACGGCAGTTTAGTAGATTTGTAAGTCCATGTTCTTTCTTTATATGACACGGAAGACCAATTTATAAATAGACCTCGGTATCTTGCAACTTTTGTAAGTAACGTAGGCCTGTACCAAAAGATATATAGATAATGATGGAAACAGAGCTAAGAGAAAGAAAAAAAATACAACGACAAATGAAAATGATATTGGAATTGTACAGATTTAGATTAACGTCTATGCAAATATAGGATTTCATTTTCAAGCTTGTCTTTCAGAAATGTAGGTAGAGACCAATTTTTTATTTAAAAAAAAGGATTGAAAGTAGTTTGAATAAACAAATATTTATGCATCGCATAATTATGATACGAAGGGAGAACAATTTAATAGGTTCATTACCATTATTATTTCTATGATTGCTATTATCATCTAATTATGTTATCGTATGTTTAAATGTTTCATCACGACAAATTCTGGTAATAAAACTCTCGATTGCATGTTTGACATAAGGAAAGCTCGTGATGAGAATTGAGCAGACTGCTGATCGATAACAGAAAAAAAGTTAACGAATTACACCGGTCTAGCGTCCTCTGTGTTGAGTGAAGTAAGCATGTCGTCTGCTTCGAGATGATCTTGCGATCCCATGTCGATTGCCAGACGAGCTGTGTCGCATAGTTAGGCATATTTTACTCCATTTAGAAATTTGCATTGGCGGATCGAGAAGTATACGGCGCACATTGGAACTTCAAAGCTTTTAATATTATTTCTCTGTTTAATTTTCGTTCTATAAAGACATGAACTTACTATTTGAGTGCTTGATGAACCTAAAGTTTGAAGCATACTTGAAACAACTTTTGTGACAGTAATTTTGTGCAGTGCTATTGTGGCTCACAATATTCTCAAATTCATTGTGATCCATTGCCTAAGTTTGTTTGAGAAATCAGCAACTAAACTTATAATGATTTATATTGTTATTGTTTTTAATTTTCTTATAACTTAGGCCTAGAACTATATTTTCGGGGTTCTTTTTTCTTCAGGATAATTTAAAAGTTATCCTTTGGCAAGGAGATCACTGTACATGTAGTATGTATGTACATTATACAGAGAGATGTAGGTCTACTTGCAAGCCAGACATTTTTATGCACGCCGAGATTCTTCGGTCAAAAGTTCACCTGGCGGGAGCGACGAGTGAGATCGTAATGTACGTTCAACTTTATGAATATGCATCATACGACGTTCGGATTGGCCCTCTGTGCAAGGAGAGGCGTCCAATCATATTGCCGCAAACTCCTACACTTTGAGCCGTTGACTAACATGTTTGAGTGCGTGAAAAGGCATACGCGACTAATTTAGTATCAGAGCAATTTCGTTTAAAAATCAAAATATCACGAAATTATTTGCAGTTTTACTTCATGTTGATTAATAACTTTTTCCAAAAGTGTATATCTTCGGTTTTATTCACTATATTTACAAATGGATGGGAAAAGGCGCTTTGTTATGATTCACTGAGCGGATGGATATTTATATGATGAATATTCATTAGTCACCGACGTCGAGCAGTGCTGTGTGCGTGTATTGAAGGCGGGACTTCGTGGTACGGTTGGTTGTGTTATGTTTTTGTGTGGTCGTGGCAATTTACTATAGTCACCCGACGAATACCAAATATTTCAGTAGTAAACACAACTCTTGTCGGGAAAGCACGCCCGATGTTCTTGGATTTATACTAACGGATCGTACTCTTCTATCACCAACACTTCTACTTCAGTATATCACAATTAGTTTATTCGACATGAATCACCTACCTCGGAAGCTGACAAGTCAGTTTGCCGAAATTTGCTCGATGAACGTTAAAAATATGGGACGAACAACAGCTGATCGTAACGGTAAGTTCCATTTCGTTATTATATTAATATTACCCCTGTCTTTCGCTTATGATAGTTTGCAACGTTGTGGTGTTGTTATCTGACTTCGCAATTTTAAGTGTAATTTTTTCTTATTTTATCTTACAGGAAAGCAACGTGACTCGTTTGAGAAGTCCTACTGCATCGGTTCTTTGATTGGAAGTGGTGGATTTGGCACAGTCTACGCTGGATCAAGGATTTCAGACAATTTGCCGGTGAGTAACTTTGCATTGTTTAGTGAAACACAGACCCGGCGCACCCAATGCAATACATACACTGATACAGTACCCTACCGGTGCATACATCTGACTTAATTTTGCAGTTTACAATATTCTTGATCAACCCGACAATGTCTTAACAAATTCTTTCCCATTTTATCATTTCAGGTTGCAATCAAGCTGGTGAACAAGGAGAAAGTTAACGACTGGGTTCAGGTGAGTTTCTCCATATATTTTACTGCTATGCGTATCTGCATAGACTACACACAAAGCAAACTGTTGGACAAAGACTATGCCGGGCGCGTCGCATCAGCTGGCGGAATGCCAAATAAAGTCAAATTCGCCGGTCGCGATCAGCTGTTCGACCAAGCTCCCATTCGAAGCTAACTTAAAATAAATTCTGATTATTTTTTATTTTTTTCTAATTTTTAAATCTCTTTTGCTTTATTTGGTTTATTATAATTGTAATTTGTAAACACGTAAATTCTCTTGATGATAAGATTTTCCAATATTTGGTCCCAGTTTCCAATGCCTTGCTTATGTTCATGGAAAGGAACTGTCCGACCTCTACATGTAACTCTAGTTTTTAATAATATTTACAATGTTTTTGTAGACCATTGTTTTCTAATTTTTTCTTCTCCTGTTTTGCTTTCATAGCTGAATGGCAGAGAGGTTCCCCTGGAAGTTAGCCTTCTGAAGCGTGTATCTTCCATCCATGGCTGCATCCGAATGCTGGACTACTATGAACAACCAGAGAGCTTTGTGATTGTGATGGAGAGACCCGACCCTGCCAAAGACCTCTTTGATTTCATCACAGAACAAGGACCTTTACCAGAAGAACTTTGCCGTCGCTTTTTCAGGCAAATTGTTGAGACGACAAGCCGCTGCCACGAGGCTGGTGTCGTACACAGAGACTTGAAAGATGAGAATATCTTGGTCGACCTCAAAACTGGACATCTCAAAATCATTGACTTTGGCTCTGGTGCTTTTCTCAAGGACACAGTCTACAAAGATTTTGATGGTGAGTTCACAGAAATAGAATAGAATGTTTTTAGAAGAAAAGAGGGAAGAGTAGTCTCAGGTTTTAAAAAAGAAATCTGTTATGAGGATTGAAATTTAAGAATTGATAACACATTTTTAGCCTGCAGAAAAAAACTATCAACATTTAATCAAATTGCTTTCTGGTGTAATTTATAAAGTACTACATATATGGAGATATACTCCATTTGGATTTTCTTAGTGAAAATTAAAATCTGGCGCTCTAGCCTTCATAAGAAAATTACCTATGTTTATATGAGCTACTCAACTTTGTTATGGAACTCGCCTACTGTAATTACACTGTACTCTGTATGCCTGTGGGTATTCAGTGCGCCATACTCAACTGAGCTCAAGACTGACATTTACCAAGACGCTCAAGCAATGACGTCAAACGACGGATGAACTATTCAACTCTTTCCAGTTATGCAAGCCTGGGAAGAAATTTTACTTATGCCTGGCTGAACTTTCCAATGCCAGTGTATGAATAAAGCTTCGATATACTTTCCTCTGTTTTGGAATTTACTGAAACATTAATAATAAGATAAATCCTGTGAAAAGCAATTTACTTATGATGCTTCTTATTTGTATCTTTGCTACAGGCACAAGAGTGTACAGCCCACCTGAATGGATTATGTCACATAGATATCATGGACGCTCAGCCACTATCTGGTCCCTTGGAATCTTACTATTCGACATGGCTTGTGGTGATATACCATTTGAGAAGGACGATGAAATCTGTAGAGCTGAACTCTATTTCCGCGATGGTGTCTCACATTCACTAAAGAACCTCATCCAATCAATGCTTCAAGTGAAACCCCAACACAGATTGAGCATTGAAGACATTCTTGATCATCCCTGGATGAGGGAGGGTCAAACAGACAATGGTGCTCAGAAGATCATCTGCACTGGACATTCCATGAATAGCTTGGACAATAGCCCATACAGCAGCACCAACTCTAGCCATGAAGATATCCACAAGGCACATACATGCCAGTGCACAGTATCTCACCCATCAAACTGTTACATTCACAACCATTCAAGTGATGTTGTATCACAGTCATTATCCAGTGTTGAATCCTTCTCAAACTCCCAAGATTCAGACTCTTCAGACTCTGGTATAGAAGATGGAGAAGTTAGAGACTGTTTATTCGTCCCAGTCGCACAACACAGCTAACGAATGTCTGGCATCATGATCCTTTATGGACTCATACAACACACGTTTGGATTACCATCCAAATGAGTGGATTTATTTATCGCGTATTCTGCCATTACAGATGCGGTGCTAGTGGCTGTGTTGTGGTCGCGTTTTTATCAAGTGCAATATTTCCCTGTTTTTGCTAAACGATGTCATTTTGTTGTATAAGGGGCAGCAAAGTATTAAGGGTGTGAATATTTCTAGACAAAGTATACTGGATATTTATTTATGTGTGACCTCAGTGAGGCTCATTTCTAAGGTGGAGATATAACTTTAAAACATCAAAACCCAGTGTGTGATATTAAATTTGCTGCCTCTTGCTGCAAAAATTGTCCTGTCAATGAATGTTTAAATGCTCATGTATCCCATTAAATGAAGAATGTGATGTTCAATTTGTGTATTTAAGTGCTAGCTTCGTCCTTGGAGAAGACAGCGAAGTATTTTATATTATGAATGTGCCAATTCCCTTAAGATTTTTATAAGCTTAATTGGCCAAAATGCAATAAATTATAAATGCAGCAATTTCGTAAAAGATGCCTTGTGAGTTGCTCTAACAAAACACAAATATCTCATTCTTCATGTTCCATTTCTGATCAATTAATTGACAGTTTTTCAAACCAAATCCTATTCCATTTAGAAGAAAACAGCCAGTTTTTAATCGCTAATCTGTTGAAAATAATATTTCTATTCCAGTCGGGCTTCATGAATTTATGTAGCAATTACTTTTCATAGAAATCATCCCCATGCAATGTAATCAAATATGGAAAAAATTGAATTGCAATGGAGTAAATCCGTAATTTAAATGAAATCAATTATTGCATTTGAATACAATTCTTAATATTTGGACTTGAACTTTGCATGTATGTATGAAATTATCTGCATGTGAATAAATACTAGACATATTTAGGAATCAAACAGAATTCGTTACTTTAAGGTGGCTATATTGGATTATACATGTATGTATTTATTATATTTACATGATTATTTATTTCTTCTATGAAATTTTAATTGAATAATTCCTCGAGTATGGATGTTATTTCGTAGCATAAAATCCGTTTCATTTTAATCCTTCGGTGACATCTTTCTTTTGAATTTCGATTTTAGATTTAATTGACAAAAATATTTCATACATTACATTTCTTTATGGAAAAGACAGTGAAATGGGAACGTTAATTGCATCATTTGAATTACTTTTTTTATGTCCTTTCTAAAAGCTTACTGGATGCGTTTTAATTAGAGTTATTAAGTTATTGATAATGCCTTGAACGTTTATTTGGCAACATGGTGCATTTCTATTTTTTCTGAGCCAACAACGTTTCTTGGACATCTCCCCCAAGTTCCTTCCAATAATTGAGAATACATTAAGCCAAGTCCACCGTTGTGCCTGAAACATTTTAAGCGGTGACCAAAAATTAGGCATAGGTAAAATGTATGTGTCTTTATTTCTCTTTAATGTTTGTGTGAAAACTGAAGTTGTCTTGTGACGTGTCCTATTTATTTGTCATCACTCACATACCTCAGTACCCGAAGATGTTGAATTTAGTAATATATTGTTCCTCATAAATTTTGATGTGGGATTATATGTTCATTTTTGTTATTAATTTAAATGGATTTTGTAAATAACAGATATGTATTTTTTATATTGTGGAAAAAAAAGAAGAAAAAACTTGCAATAAAAATATCAATTAAACGGTTTGCCAGTTGGCACGTCCAAAACGTAAATAACTTTTCAAAACTTGATTTGTTTAGTAGAAAGAAAGTGAGATGTATGAATGTTGATGTAAAGTCGAAAGGAGAACGAGGATTGAGATGGGGGAGGATAGAGAGAGAGGGGGTGGGAGGTAGAGAGAGATAGAGAGAAGTGGAAGACAGAGAGAAAGATGAGAGAGATGGTAGGGGTTGTATAGTGGAAAGCGAGTCGGAGTTGAGTGAAGAGTGTAGGTATACATAAAGAAGGAAGAGAGAAAACGGTAGAGTAATAACGAAGTGAAACGGGTAAAGTTACAACAGAGAAGAACTGTGAGCAGAAGTGACAAAGGCATGGGGCAGAGTACAACCCTCCATTAAAGCATTAGGGACCTTTAGCATGTACAAGACGGTAGTGCCGATCACAGCGTTAGCTCCAAGGTCCATTCAAGAAGTAGTGTTGTGTTGGTGCACCCTTCTGGAACGGACCTTAAAACTAACGTTGTGATCAGCCATACCGTCTTGTACATGCTAAAGGTCCCTACTATCAATAGCCAGAAAACGTTCACCCTTCTCATTCTGTGGAAAATTCTGTGTGAATGCTTTAATGAAGTTGTTTATTTTGTCATATTCCTTCGTCCCTTCTGCTCAAAGTGAACTGGCCAATAGGCAATACGAGAGTGATCGGGCCCAAATTCTCAAGAATGTACATTAAAAAGGTGAGGTTGGTGCTGTAGTCAAGTTCTTTGAGGAGACAACTCGGGAATTAATGAGAGTAATGTCTCCCAATAGCCAGAGGATAACAGACAGCAAACCGCACATACGCCATACAGATTGCACGGAGCCATCACATGACTGCTTCAGTGACATCTGACTGGCTCAAAATTAAGAGCCTCCCATTTATATTAGTCATTCTTTATCTCATTACCGTGCATTTGGGGGTGAAAAGAGGAAAGAAAAATTAGAAGAAAGAAAACGGTATAAACATCTGTGATTGAGACCTTATGTCTCACATGATCAAACAATAAGGTCATGGGGGGGGGGGGTATTTTTT
>BQKZ01000001.1:307889-319061 GCA_036244855.1 Temnopleurus reevesii
GATGTAGAGAGAGAGAGAGGGAGGGAGAGAGAGAGAGAGAGAGATGTAGAGAGAGAGGGGGAGAGAGAGAGAGAGAGAGAAAGAGCTGTAGAGAGAGAGAGAGAGAGAGGAAGTGAGAGAAAGACGGGAGATAGATGTGAAAGGGGGTACAGATAGATAGATAGATGATAGAAGCAGAGGGGTCCAATATATGAAAAAATGGAGAAATAACTCATTACGTGTAGTTGCAAATACATTGTTTTATGAGAAAAGACAAGATAGTGTTGGAAATGAAAAATTGAAGAAGATGAATAAAGAAACTGAGAGAAAGTGTGATGGAACATTGTGGCCTCTGATTGAACCCACGCCACTTGAGTTGCCGTCTTCTAATTAACTCCTTCCACCTCATGAATAATAAAGAGCTAATTAGTATTCATAAAATATCCGGTGGAATATAGAGGATTAAGTCATCTGAGTGTGTCTCCTGATATAAATCACTACCATTCATAATAATTCACACAGAACACACAGATTGATCCAATAAGGATGGGTGGGGCACTGACAAAAAAAATTGGCCTAAACTTTTGTGATCTGGTGATAGATTACTATCATGGGGATAAAAGAAAATATCTGAGAGCACAGTAGCCAATTCGGTAACAGGGGGTGTACCTACAAAGTTGGAATTGATCACAACAACTGCAAATTACAGAATCAGTCATGTCATTTGCAAATTGGAAGATATTTTCATTCACGCAGTGTCTGCGCTTTTGACAAGACGCGTATGAAACGATGGTATTGATTTGCGTTTGCCGATCAACTGCAACTTGCAATAATGGATCATATCTTTGTAGCAACACCCCTAATTATCAAACGTTATTGGTACATTTGGTAGGGGGCTCGAACTAAATTACCCTCTGATTTAATCATTTATCATGCTTTATTATGGGACATCACCGAAGTGATATCAGCGATTTTAATTTGATTTTTAAAAATATTAGGAAATCATAATCTTATCGCATGGAGGAGAAAAGAAGATGTTGTGATGTTAAGGTAAACTGTAAGTTATCTATTTTCGAGAAATGCGATGCGACCGAGCAGAGTTAAACAACTACCATCCCTAATTTCAGATGATGAACAGAATGTATAATTTATTTTTCATTTCTTTCTTTCGCTCTTCACCTATTTCATTTTTTTTTCTTCTTCTTGCTGTTGTTGTTGGCCTATTTACGGATGTTTGTTCTGTTTATTTATATATAAGTATATAAGAAATTCTCGTCAAGTACCGTCTTCAATTCTTCTAGAAAAATACGTCAAAAACTATTCCACTGACAAAAGAATGGGGTTACAAAAAGGTTAGTCCTGGCTTAATGGATTACTTGAAACTTTTCGACAGACTGAGCATAGCGAGCTAAGAACCCTCGAAAATGAAAGGAGACTCAGAAAAATTCTCAGAAGAAAACTGCATAAAAGGAATCTTTCCATTACTTTCTTTAAAAAAAAAAGAGATAATAAAAATTCTGAATTGTTATATGAGGCAAATCCTATTTTTATCGCTCGACCACACACAGATGGCGATGATATATAGGAATGGAAGGATATATTAATTCGGGATTATTGACCAGTATGAATCGGACAATGAAGAAATATGCTGCTGAATGAAGATGTTATCTTCATTTTGGAATGACCATGTGAATTGTTTTCCGTAAAAAGGGTCATACCTTAATATCCTGGTTGTATTATGAACGTTTATGCTTTCTGTTTACAAATTTGATGGTCAGAGATGTGAATCCTTGTTGCCCTCTTAATCTTATAAGAAATGTATGCAAAACTTATGTATTTTTGTTTCGTTCCATACCAAAGTACAGTATTCAGATAATAATTTTATGGAACGAATTTTCTTTTAAATCCAGGCCTCAAATCAAGCTAACTGCAATATCGAAGTTACATTAAAAAGGATGGAAAAAGAACGATACAGAATGCAAAACCAAAGCGATAAAATTGAATAAGCATCCACAAGACTTTTAATACGATGCAGGATCGTGTGGCTATATAGAAGTAACAATTTCCATTTTCAGCTATTTTGAAGCACTTAATGTTGATATTGAAGCATAACATTTGTACACCTCAGTTTATGTACACCATCAAATATGCAGACAACAGTCGGATGGCATTTATTTACTTCTGTCACCATGTTAATTTCATATCCGTCTTACCACTTTTACAGGATTTTATGTGTTTTTTTTAAAACTATGTCATGCCTACTTGTCTGAGCTAAATAGCCATTTTCATCGAAAATCTCTTTTCGATCAGATATGATAAGAATAGAGTAATTGTAAAAAAAATGTAAAATAAGAGTGAATAGGCAGAAGGTCGCAGTGATTACCCCCAGTGCTGACCGAGAGTTGACCCATAGTGCACGGTCCCTCTGAATGGTGATCGCACTTCACAATAGATTCTGTGGCAAGTTGGTCCTGAGAGCGCTTTTTGGTCGGATCTGGGGCAGTGGTGGGATGATTTTGGAATGCAGTATTGATTGCTATTTATTGATTATATTATACTTGGAGAAGTAAACAACACTAATCTCCCGCTCTGTTTCTCGACCACCGTGTTTTACTCAATGGAAATAATTGATGGACGATTATTTAAACTTCCCGCGCCAAAGTTGGATATAAAAGGAGATCAGTGCCCGAATATCTTCTTTGGACTCACCATCGTCATAAATGCCAATGAACGCATCATTACATAGTCCTAACTCTCTGCCATGTCTCTCAGCTTAGTAATAATGTACGAACACATATATCTTTTTAATTGAACAAAACGGCTTTGGAAATATCAATTGCAATTAACTCAATGCACGCATCCCATCACCAAAATAATGATGGGCATAATTATAATCTAGCCTTGTACAATCTCATCAGTTCCCCATAGTTCATGAACCTGTTGATCGAGCTATCGTATTCACACAAAATAGTTTCCTTCGTAAATATATTAATGTTGATATCACATTGATGCCACTGGCACTAAGGAAGGTCAAATACATGTCAATGCAACCCCCGCCAACATTCATAATCAGTTGAACCCAGCCTAATATAGCCAAGAGGCCCGGGAAGGGATTCATGGGTTTGGTTCTATGGGTGCTCTGTGGGGCTGTGACCTTTTGTACACCTTTCCTATTCACCCTGGTAACTTTGAACTTCCTGTCCCCGTTTTTTTTTTTTTTTTATTCGAAAGGCAGGAAATTTCGACTAGAGCGTCCATTTTACATGTAAATCAGTCGAACCGTCTACAGGGGGCAATCACCCAATCACTGACTCACATGGGACTGCGCGATCTCAAGCACCACGTGGTTGTAAAACACACATCATCGGAGCACATGGCCACAGAACAGGTATTCGTGCTCTACATCTTTGAGGGCTATTTCTATATGCTGCAGTTCTGTCTTTTTCTTTCCATCTTTTTTCTTTTCTTCTTCATATTCGTAATTGTTTTTCGTTCCCCCTTTCTTCTCCTTCACCATCATCATCTTCTTCTTCTTCATCACCATTGTCATTTTCTTCTTATGTATCATTTCGTCGTTACCACTCCTCTTCAGTGTAGCATTTGATCTTTTTGGAGTTTGAGATCCTATTTCTCTTCTCAGAGTGTTCAACCTGATTAAAAAAGGTTTAAAGTATGAATTCTGTATAATATAATTTAGAGTAATGAGAAACTGTAACAGAAATAAGTGTAACTACTTTAAGTTTTCATGTTTTTTGATAAATGAGATCAACTTTCTAGTCAACCAGACTTACTTTAATATTCGCGTTTTAATGTTCGAATTAATCAATCAAAGTGATATAATTATGTTGTAGATTGATACGCATTTATGGCGCGAAAATCATTGAGGTAACATGGATGTCTGAATGGGTTAAACAAAGGCTTTGATATATGACTGTCATTTACCACCACCACGTGGCTACAAGATCAATGAACCGGAAATCACATTGGTACCTTGGTTTGCCTTGGCGTGACGCCGATCTATCATGCTCACTTTGCGTGCTACTCATCTCCATGGACTAATACAGGACATTCCATTTCTATTCCTAGAAATAAATGGATTCTTTTCCATTGTTTAACCAACTAATAAATTATCAGTTTTTCTGAACCTGTCTTTTTATTATCACAGAAATGTATCAACAGGAAACCAAGTATCAAAACAAAGTATATTTGTAAAGATTAATTAGGGGTAAAAATTGTGTTTTTTTCTGAGTTGAGTCATAATTGCTGACTGTCAATGTTATTATTAATTTGTCCTCTTCTGATTTATTATTTCTGATCGTCAATGATTGAATATTTTTGCCGGAATCATGCATCAGATCTCATCGTTCAACTTGCAGCACCCTCTTTGCATTTTACACACACCTGTACCAGTGCTTCGTGACCACGTGGTTTGTCGAACTATTCCCTCTACCACGTGGTGAACTCAGATTGACCCATGTAATCATAATTTAAATCAACTATTTTGCGTTCATTGTAGCGAACATCACGCCTACATTGGATAATTACATAATAATGCATTGTTACCAGAAACAACAATATTCACATGTTTTTGTATCTACTGCTTCACGAAGACTAATTTACTTCAAACTGCAAGAATTGGTATAGCTTTTGTCTACAGTTTTCTACGTTCATATATACACTTTCTTTTAATTTGCTCTTTTGTGAAATAATGTCTTTTTGCGTTTCCCCAACCTGCCGCAAATCCCTTGCAGTCTTTATGCAATCATTAACATTATGTAATTAGCTCGAAGAATCAAAGGCTCGTTACCGAGTCAATTACAGCACACCTAGGGGCATTTGTATAATGATTCTCATGCTCCTTTGTTGTATAATATCCTCGTTTCCACGTCGTTTTTTTCATGTCTGCAAATCCAATGAATTCAGATTTTCTAACAAATGTTGGTGTTATTTTCCTTATTATATCAAAGATTCAAGCATTCGTTAACAGATAAACAGTAACACTTTCCCCATTTGTCCACAGAGGTGTTTCATGGGCAGGTTAATAACCTGTCCTGTGATATGGAAACGAACATCCACAGAAGTCTTACAAGTTTGATCAAGGAATTATAGGTTTGATAAATACAAATGACTTTTCAATGCCGGCTTTAGCTCACATAGACTGGCTTTTATGCACAAGACAACCAAGTACAATGGGTCCTATCTTCTTCTTGTCTATTGATAGGTCAGAGAGTTCAACATTTTACTTTAGCCGGCTTCACCTTATGGATGTAAGCGTATTCAATTGACCTACGACGACCTTTCTCCGCTTACCATTTAATTATATTAATGAGTTGATTTTGTCCAAGGACTTTGGACATTGATCATTCGTTAACATGGTTAAAATTTCATCGAAATACATTTGATTCGTGCATGCTTTTATTATGCAAAAGAACGCAACCAGTTTCTCATTCATTTACGGTCATCATGCTTTGGTGAAATTGTAGTTATCTTTAAATTGTATGGCGAATTCCGAATGTAATGTCCACAAGGAAAAAAAACAATTTAGATGAAAAATTTGCCTGTCAAAGTAAACGCGGCATATCAAAACCTATTGACAATCTGAACGATTAAACAATTCTGGTATACCGTAATATCTCTCATCAACAGTTAATCTTCTAAGACAGATATAGTTCTATTTAGATCAATCTGGTGAGGGTTACAAGAAGTTTGATGCAGAATACTATAGCCTAAGTAGGTATTTAGTTGAGAAAATTTAAGCAAAAGAGTGGGTTTTCTTGAGAATGCGATAAATTGGCATGTAGTATATAAACCATAGATGTATAACGGAGATGCAATGCGTTCCAGGATATGAGGATTGATGAGGATAGGAATTACAATGCAGACCCATATTGCTCATCTAGAACTGAAGCAGCCACTCATTAAGAAATTATAAACATTTTGGAACGATTGCTTTCTATTTTAGTGTACAAGTTATAAACTACAATTTGGCAATGGTCATGCATGGATATTCGTTGAATACAGACAATGGATTCATTTCATATTTTAACAAAAACTGCTTTCTGGATATTTCTTCTTCTTTTTTCTGATGAATTGAACAGAAACTCTGTTGATTCACCAAGACCTGTTGCTATTTAGCCCCAGGACGCTCGAGTACAGTCTGGTACCTGTTCCGATTACAAGAAAGAGTCCTTCACTCGATAGGGTGCAGTGTCCGCACAAAGATACCTGTTGATCGCGTTCGCTATAGAGACAGGAGAAACAGACTCGCCATAGTCGGCTTGATGACGTCAATACTCCACCTTCTATTTGCTTCACATGTTAGCTCTCATGAGTGTCTCGGAATAGCCACGTCAACCGCCAACTGATTTCAGGATAAATATAGCCAAGGGAAATCGTAATAAGTCACCCATATTGGGGATCCCGTTGATAGCCTCCTCCTTTCTATAGAAAACCTTCCTTTGTTCCCTCTATAAAGAAGAAGTCGAACAACTGTGTTCTCAATTTCTTTATTTTCCTTGAATCCAGCGGACACAACGCAGCGGTCATAATTTTTTTTTATCTTTTTTCTATTCTTAGATAATTTTTGTTAAAAATAGGATCTTAATGGCCCAATTGCTTATTAATGGAATGGAATGTTTGTGTAAAGTGAGGTAAAAGTCCAGACATAAATTGAATTTTTGAAATGAACAATTTCAACTTTCAGCCAATAACGACCACTACAACGTGGTTTGTTCAAACTTTTAATTTCCCCAATCTTGTCTGCTTTGACCAAATACTGAACTTTACAATCTATAAATGGAAAAGTAATCGACTATTATAAAGTATCGAGACGATCAGAGACAAAGCCCGTTCACCCCTCCTCCACTCATCTGCTGTTACATCTCTTGAAAGAGGCTCTTCATCTCATCTCACCACTCAGATAGGCATCCCTCATCATCTCATATCACCCTCCTCATTGGAGAAACACCCATCCTCCTCAACATCCTCACCTCATCATCTCATAAAAGACATATGAGGAGACTCTCAACATTGTCTTAAAGGCGGGGCGACATGGCGTTTAGGGCGTGGCTAACTGGCCGCTGCCATTTTGATTACGAAGATTGGTGAACCGAAAATCACAGCATTTTTAACCTGGAATATCGAGCAAACACTGGATATATTTTGCTAGATCAAACCTCGGCAATCGCAAACGTATGCGTTTCGTACATTTTTAGAAGAAAAATCGAAGCGGAAGAGGGGAGAAATCAAAGTTACATGCGACAATCATGGATCGGAAATTCGTACGAAGTTTCCCGAGTGTCTGAGCTTGGCAAGGTGCGTAAGCAAGGAAATGCTCAAATATCGTTGTTGCCAATACACAACACGCCGTCCGTGCACGCTCGCAACCGGAAGTCCTGTCGATCATGACGGACCGACTTTAACTACAGCCACTTTCTTTATCCATAGACTATGTCTACGCTTTATCGAATATCGCAATGGATTTACATGATTTATGTAGACCCTGAACATTGAAAAATCACAAAACCACATTTTCTTGTAAAATAAGAGTTATATACGACGTGATTGAGGTGAACTCTCAGCGAACCTGATTATAAGGCTTGCATAACATAGGACCATATCACTAGAGTTTCATTTCAAGACGTTATAATAAGATACACTGTATTTGTTTCACTTTTTTTTAAATAGCTTTCGTGTTTGATAACGATTTTCTTTGTCTACATTGTATGTAGATTTATGAAAAATTAAATGTGTCATCAAATCTGAATAAAACGTGACGTAACAATGAGAGGTACCCGATATTAGGATTGAAAAGTTTCGAAATAAAGACTAACATCTCAGACGAGAAGGGCGAGGACTGGCCTAGATTTATTACGTAATGGTCTATTCAACGACTGAAGCAGTGAGGTCATCATTCGTTCAAAACGTGTTCGATTGCAGATCTATTCGGTAGCAAATACTTTGATTGTCGATGTCATCTTCTTAATAGTTCCTTCTTTTCACAAACTGTTTAAAACTATCAGATGTCAAGAATCTACTCAAATCAATTAGGAGACATCATGAGTGAAGTGATATCTCCTTGCTCAAATGCTCATGGAAGACACGTCAAAATGGGAGTTTGACGGCCATTCGGAAGCCCGTTTCAAATTTGTGTATCAACAAATAGGTCTAGCCAATAGGCGGGTTTACTAATAGATGTAAATTTTATGCATACCTCTAACACAAAGGTTGTTCTTGACAACCCTAAAGCTTGCCCGAGGCTTGCCCGACATAGCAACAAGTAATGTATGCAAACTGGATTCCAATTATTGTAGTCTTATTGTTATCAACCGGTCTATGGAATACCACGTAACTACGTTAAACGCACATAAATTTGAATATATAAGTAAACCCGCCTATTAGATCAGGAAGGAGTTATCTGCAAGCGTAGATGAATGATTGTATAAATTTGTAGTAGTCTAAAAAAAAATAAAGTTATCTGTTTGAAAGTCGCCCCACTGATAGAAAAGTCTCAATTTGGAAGTTACGATATGGCTAGGGACATCCATACTGAGAGTGCAGACAGCTCGCAGTTACACCTACCTACCGTATTGTTTAGAAGAAAATTCGGCTGTTCCTGCCCCTATAATAGAAAACGTCGTCGTATCATTTATATAAAGTGCCCGAAATTATCCCTTTCCGGATTTTTTCATCGCTCAGCAGCAGCGGAATTATTACATTACTTAATGGAACGCTGTTCAAAGCCAGGGTATAAACAAAACATAGCCACCTGAAATTAAAGGGACAGTTTGATCATACTATTAGATCACATAATTTTTACTGCATAACAATAATGTTTCATTATCTCTATCCATCGTATAGGAAATCAGTTAAACAAGTGATACAATTTTATTATTGTAATCATTTTGTCCGGACTTAAAATAATCGTTTTATCTAAATTATTTCATTCAAGTTTTGCTGTTGATGTTTTTGTCATTGTTTATACGATTTTTGCGATTTACAAGATGATCAATTATGAACAAATTCTAATCATTTACTGATGTATTATAATCTCCGCATGAAACTACTGCATAAGATAAGGCTGCACGTCATCGTTCCTAAATAATACATGACTTTGATTTACGATTCATACCAGCGCTATTTTTGGGTTGAGGGTATGATCTTAGCCTTATGTGGTGCCCATGGAATAATGCAAAGGCAATTGTCTGTTGGCTTTGATCTAAACACGAAACGATGAGACTCAATAAATGTCAAAAAGTTCAGATACCTTTTGCAAAATAAACCTAAAGGGTCGAAAGAGTTGCTCCTTTAAAAAGTTATGTCGTCGCCGGTCCCGCCTCCAGTTATCTCCCCAAATGCAATCACCATTGATCCTTTAATTACTGGCACGCGACGAAAGCGGGATCTAGCGCATTTGTGCGACTTTAGTTGAAGACTTCCTTCTTTAGGAATATGGGATGGAGGTTGGTTCAAAGGCGGGACGCCAAGGTTCATACAGGGGACAATAGTTTGAGCACTTTGTTCTTAGAAACGACCCTAAAATTTGACGGTATACCAGCATCTTCATACCAGAAGGAAGTCGGTTTTAATTAGACATCCCTGGAAACGCTTTTCTGTGCTTATTTTTATTCTGTAATTTTGTACGTACCATGAACCTCTCAAATATTATAAATATTGGACCACTTCAGTGCGTATACAACATTTGCCATTTCAATTTAAGAATTCTTTAAAATTAATAACAAGCGGTCTATATAAAGGGGTCCTGTCTATAGATGTTTGATTGCGAGACAAATTATTGAATACAAATTATAATCCATATTCAGGGAAATATAGTGGATCATAACTTTTGATAGGGAGAAAAGTTACAGAACTTTGTATCAGTTCCCATAGATTATATAAATGTTAGAATAAACGACTAAAGTATTATTATTGAATATTGTTACATAAATGCTTAATTATACACGCACATATTATTAATAGGCGCATGAGGCTGCAGAGGGGGTCTAACGTGCCGAGGTGCCCCACCCCAGCACCCAAACCTTTAAAAGAGAAGAACTTTCTGTTACATTACTTTTCATTCAGCGTCTTTAACCCCCCCCCCCCCCCCCCCCCCCCCCCCCCCCCATGATCCCAATAATACTTTCAAGCGTACACGGATTAATATTATTGAGTCGCTGACGTTACATTGTTTTGAGCAGAAAAGTTGCCATTTCAAGCATTGTGACGTAAAGAAAATATTTTTGATTGACGACAATTTTTTTACTCCGACTTCTGATAAATATTTGGGCGGTACCTTCCTGTGCTGTAGAGCAAACAACACACGTAGAACATGCGAAATCAATGAAGAAATCGATTTTTAGCGGAAACAATTTCATTTGCTTGACACCTTTCATGTGGTTTGCGTAAAACAGCAAGAGGTGTTTGTTTAACTATTAATCATTCATAAAGTTTTCAGCTTTGATTTCTGAGATGAAGGTGGTGGATTAGTTATTTAATGTGTTTGCTTTTATATTTTATAACTTATTATATCACGATTTGACTTGAGCTTTTGGCCCAGGCCTTATTCACTCTTAACTCTCACTTGTCAACAAAGTAAAAGTGAGAGAGCCATTCAGAGAAAATTACATTCATCCACATTCCATACAATTGACCTCCTAAATAGTTTCATAATAAAATATATTCTAGTATGTAACTTTCTTGGAAAGTAGGTCAGTATTTTACTGACTTGAAGAATATGAAAAAACTGACTAATACAATTAATGAACGAATATAATAAACAAATGAATATGAATTGGTTTTGATGAATCATTCAGACAGTATATCTTATTGACAAATCGGTGTCTTTGTAAAGTGTGCTTTTAATCACGAAACTTAATTATACAGGCCCGTATTAACTTAACGTAAATTAAAAATTACCTTTCTTCTTCTCAATACAAATCAAGCAGTCATTTTCATTGATGAATTATATACACAAAGTCTGAATAAAATCCATTGGTATAAGAGTCGAATATAAATTATTGAAGATAATTCATTTAAGCTTTCAATAGTATTACAGGGTGCTATAAAATTTTGTTTTCACCAGTTGCCCACTTGGGCAAACAAGTTTTCAAATCAATTGCCCGAACCTAAGTTAGTCTTGCCCCAAATTGATGGCTAAAGCCAATTTGCACATGTACAGGGAAACTAGTGTAAGAT
>BQKZ01000001.1:322627-335965 GCA_036244855.1 Temnopleurus reevesii
CCCCTCCCCTGTCTTGAAAGTCTTTCTCAGTCGGTGAAAAGGTTCAGAGAGGTCGCTCTTATACCAGCTAGTTGCAACCAAAGATCTAACGTCTGATCCCTTTGGTTATTATCACTAGAACCGTAGAGATAAATTCACATCTATATCTGTATATAGAACCATGGACATTATTATAGTCAGTTCCATGCTAGAACAAAATCGATGGGTTTGGTACATAGGCTGTGCACATCGTAATACCGTCGCGACGTGTCTCCTTGTTTTTGTTTCTGCATGTAAGAGTTATCGACACTCGAACGTCTCTGCTTGTCCAAACCTCAAATCAAAATTTAATCATTACCAGCTAAAAAGTAGCAGAAATTAATCACCTCCTTCATGAGTCCGTCTCACTTGTCTCGCAACTGGCTCTATTTTTAAATCAATTTCCCTTTCTGAAAGCCTTTTGACTGCCCCTTTATAGAGTGCCAACTTTCAGCATCAAGATATCCGATTTTTGCCATAAAAGGTCTATTTCTGATGTTATACGCGAGTGTAGGTCTAGCATGTCTAGTCTCATGACGGTCAGAAATAGATGCTGATACTCTCAGATAAGAAACTGTTTCTATTTAAATCAACAGTATATAATTTGATTACCGCTGAACCACATGACACTATGCAAAATCATTATTTCAAATGTTTTCATGTGTAATCATAGTTTGGTTTCAGATAATATTCTTCGCATTATTTTGGGTATACAGTTTCTGACTCTCAAGTTCTATTGTTACCTATACACAATTTATTGTACGAATTTCTAAAGCTTTGTCTCTATTTCAGAAAATAATATTATAGAAACAGCAACAAACCAGTAAGAATGAATGATCAAGACAGTTTTGTTTCTTAGAATGGGATATATTGGCCATTGACTGGTATCAGAATGGTCTCAATATGGTCGACCTGGGCGATTTCCTCGTTTATTCTGTCGAAAACTAACCGGATGTTACAAGTCTTCAAGAGATCGATTTGCTGATATGCCGGTACTTGGTGAAATATCATAAAATATCATATTAAAACCGATTCCAGGAAATTTTGGTGGGGAAGTATTTTTTTTCAAATATGTTTAGGATTGACACTGCTCTCCGCATTGCCATAGACAGAGAAACATATAAGCCCATACATGTGCTTTAAATGCTGGTAAGTCTACTTGGTAATCATTCCAGGAACCGATGAGATCCGGTCTTTGCTGGGATAAGATAACACCAGGAAACATTATGAATGGGGTTTCATGCTTTTTCATACCTCAGGTCGGGTCCATTTCCGAGTCTTGGACTGATTTCTCTGGAATCATACGGATCCCCATCATAGTGACGTAGAATGGCAAAAAAATGGGGACTGATTCGTCTTCCAACCCTCGGAAAGCTCGTTAATCTGAAGGTTCGATAGTCCGAAAGTGAAATAATGTTAATTATCATGAATTTCCCAATTCCTTTTAGTCCGGTCTGAAAGTGATGAGAGGTTCATGGGTCTATTCCGAGGGTTCCTGAAATGAAAATGAAAACACTGCACCTTAGGAATAAAGGAACATTTTGTGACAAAATTAGCTCTAAACTCNTGGTGAAATGCATGGTGACGGGGAGGGGGAGAGAGTAAACAGAGGAAACTGGGAGATATATTTCAATAGGAAGGGCAAGGGGCAAAAATGGAAACATGATAAAATTGTCAAATCAAGACATGGGTAGAAAGATGGGTGGATAGATTACAGACAGATATAGAAAGACGAAGAGGGATAGAAGGATAAATAAAAAGAATAATTATACGCCTAATGCAGTTGAAATAAACGTACACATTATATTTATATAAGCTTCGTTCTTGACCAAGTCTAGAAAACTAGTTCAATGGTCATACTATTTGATCGATGACCTGAACTCCATATGAATCCATAGGATGTATTCCTTCCTTTCAAGCTGTTCTCACGAGGGCATCTAGAGTGCACACACTCCCACATTCCTCATCTACACCACAAAATATAGAAATGAATGAAAAATATATTGTGAGCTATGGAGAGAGAGAGACAGAGAGAAGAATATTGTTTTGATATAGCCTAAATATTCGTCCTTCATGTATTGAATTATAACACGTTTTTCACAATAATTCGTATTCAGCGAGGCGCGAACGAGGGTCGGGCTGGCTAGGTTGAACGTGACCGTGGTGATCTACTAAATTACGGGGTCGATGTTACGTTGATATAGGTAATTTTATGAATGATCAAGAAAGAGAGTGATGGGGAGAAAGAGAGGGAGAGAGGGACGAAATATTAATTATAAGCTCGCCCATACCCAAAGTAGATCATAGTACTGTGTTATGAATGACCTCGAGACGAAATTATTATTTATCGCAGTTGTAGGCAATTCGACGGGTGGTGCTGCCAAATATTATATTTGACCATGCGTATGATATTGAAAGATAACTCCTACAGAGACAAATGGATAATAGCCTTGATTCTTGATCTATTTATTTGATGGTTTCGGGTATGCTGATGAAAGCAAAGTAGAATAGATAGTGATGAGTATACAAAGCCCATATCACTTGATGGAGGAAATCGTGATTAAAACCATTGTTATTGTAACAAAATTGATGATTATTTTCATCGTGTAGAATATTATATGATTTGATAAACCTTTTGAAAACATATTATTTGTTGCTCCTCTAAATTTTACCAAATTTTCACGACTAATTACCTCGTTATTTTCATCAAACAATTTTCTTGAATTTGTTATTTTGCTTGATTTGGGTGGGTATGAAATGCATCTTACAATAAACACACAAGTGATCATTGAAGAAATATAGAGCTTAAATCTATGTATGTTCAGACGCAGTGGAAAGGACGTCATAATGTGAATCAGTTTTGATCTGTGAACGAGTGTTATTTCCAAACTAAATATGAAATCAAATGTATTTATTTTGGGAATTTTAGAAGGTATTCCCGCTTATTCCCTATTATTAAATCGACAGTGTCAAAATATGTTAAGTGCATGCCTGAATATCAAAGTAACAATTTTAGACACATTTTCATGATGAATACGGCTATCCATATTATCATGAGTGTCATATTTAACCGAACATAAGGAGCCGTGATTCAGAGTCATCATTATGTAAATTGTAAGTTCAAAACTTTCTGGATCAACCCTCGTCTACCTTCCTCCCCCGGCCCCAAAATAGAGCCAGATCATATCCGAATATCAAAACATATTGACAAGTAAAATACTCAAACCTTTGCACCGATTCATGTCATTCATAATTTCCGCAAAGACAATTTTGCTTCGACCAGACTGTACCGAGTAACCGTCTGTTTACTTCAAATATTCTCCCACCATACGGCCCGTGTCTCGAGCGTGGGAGACTCTTTTCATTTTTAGAATAAATTTTCTTTCTGCCTATGTCGCGAAATCTGCACCAAATCTGCAACGTCTGCTAGCTTGGAGGTGCATAGAAAATGCTCTATGATGCCTACAAGGCTGTCTCCTGATATTCCTTCCCAACCGCGTATACAAAACATTTTAAAGTTGGATCAGCATTTAGGAAGATTCTCAAAGATATGACTAGATATGACTTGATGACGTTGTAAACAGCAGTATTTTAGTGCCATAATTTTCAATATTCATACAGAAGCGTTATTGACCGTCAAAGTCACTTTCATAATCTATCACATATTCATGCAGGGCAATCAGACAATGATATCATATTCACCTAGAACTATCTCAATTTCATACAATTATCTTATTTTAATTGAACTAAACCTCAGGTGGTATAAGCCCACAGATGGTCAATGTACTCTGGTCAGCCTACTGACCGCTAGCCTGGCGAATCAGGTTCCCACACGCATAATTCTATGAAATTGATATGAACTGTATGATATTTTCTACAAATACAATAATTGCCGTTTACAGTGTATATGGAATAAGCAACTTTTCTGTTTTTCACACCCTTCTTTCGTGAAATGAGTGAATTTGTTCACGTCGAGCTGACTCGGGCACATCAACAACGATTTTTTTTTTTGCATAATTTTCATACAGATGAATTAAACTGACTATGGTTCATGAACAAGTCTATTTCCAATACAAGGTGAAATGTTCTAAACGAGCTAATCATTGAAAGGTAAAAAAAAAAAAGCGAATGTTTTCAATATAAACAAATATGTTTGGTTCTCACGCAACAAGAGTTCGTGTTACCAAACTGTCCGTACAGTTCAGATGAAGTTCATCTATCCTTTGGCAGGAGTTACATCACAGGAAGGTCCTAGATCCGAACAGGTAGACCAGGACTTCCGAACGGGAAAGACCAGACTTTGGACTGGTACTGATCGTACTTATCTTGCTTTGGGTAGTTGCTTCTGTTTGGACCTCTTGCTGATAAATGTCATGTCAGGCTTCCTGATCAGTTTCCTCTTTACCACAAATCTTATCCACACCTTTTTCCATGTCTACTATCGCACTTAAGAGGCAGATCCAGAAAGATCCATTCTTTTTTTGGAATTGGATGTTTGGATTCTGCAGATTTTGTTATAAAGTAACTGTCGGTTGCACCAAGGAGATTTAATGGCAACAGGAGTCCTATCGAAGCACAAAAATGCAAATCAGCTGGAGTAATTGAAAAGATGAACAATACAATTGCTGGGCTTCGTAAATCATTTGATCTCTATCTCTGATGCCTCCTAATATCAGGAAATAGAATTATAATGCACAGTACATTTTAGAGATTTCCAAACTTATGCGGTAGATGTGCAGTTGTTCTTCTCGCGACCAGGAAAATATTTCCAAATTTTTGTGTCATCTCAATAAGAACTTTTGAAGATATAGCTAAAAATCTAAAAAATACCAACTTATTTTTTGCTTAATTTAACTCATTTCCACACGTTTCCACATGTTGTACGCTTCATATTGCCTTTTGCAGATGTTATTCTGTAAGGTAAACCTACTGATATTCGCAGCAAAGTGCGGCCAATAAAAAAATAATCCTTTTAATCTTTAATTTTGGGGGCACTAAGTACGTTCGCTTGCACCCAAATACTGTGAAAATATCATTTGCGTGGCTAGGTCAGCAAAAATTTTGTACGATTCAGTCAGCATCACAATTAAACATTCAACATTGTTCGTGTTACGGTGTTAAGCACCAGAGCTATTTCTTTGTTTTCCATCTGAGTAATTATTTTGTTTAGGATGCATATTTGTCATGTTTCTGATGAACCTACTGATGTTTCTGATAAACCTACTGATATTCGCGGCAAAGTGCGGCCAATAAAGAAATTATCATTTTAATTTTTAATTTTGGGGGCAGCACCAGAGCTATTTCTTTGTTTTCCCATCTGAGTAATTCTTTTGTTTATGATGCATATTTGTCATGTTTCTGATGATTTCACCTGTGCGGCGTCACAGTTAACTTTTGAGGAGTTCACTGTCCTATCTCCTTGGTTGCACGAACCAACGCGATGTAATCACACATTGTCAACACACATTGTCATATTTGTTGCTATATCAGGGATTCATTCTGTTCGAAATAAGTCCATACTTCAGAATAAAAATGATGGAAGAATGCACAAAAATCCGCATCCATTTTCTTATTTGTGGATTACCGAAAGTTAATCAGGAATTATTGGTGCACAGGGTAATATGATTCAGTTTTCTGCAGCAACTTTTTATATTATATTTAACGTCTATATCAGGTGCAGAATAAGAGTTCATAGATGGTGAAAAATTTAGTAAGAAATATTGCGAGAGAAGTTTTCTGCACATGTTTCTATGCAAACCACTATGAGTAATAAGGCATGTAAGATGGTAATATTGTACCCCTGGAAACGATGGGGATCATCTACAGAATCTAAGGTTCTGGCATAAGAACAGTTATTATTCAATCAATTCTATTTAACATGTCATGCTATTATATATTATAACATGATAGCAAGTGTCATCTGAGTTAATGTCATGATTATTCGGTCAACATGGTCAACATTCGTGAAAACAAATCCTCCTGCCCCTCATAAATCATCATAAGTTATATCAGCAATGTCACGATCTCACGAGTGTGTGTCGTTTACCAACACAAAATAATAACTCGTGACTGAACATTACGCATAATGATAATGATTATAGACACAAACCTATTTATTTGCGTTGTCATGAACATTTTGGTTTGTTTTTAGAATCTATACCGTCGATTGTATGATTGTAAGGTTGAGCCCCTGTCAATATTTTGATCTTGATGTAGGGTAAAGTACATGGCTATGTGCTGGTGCAATTATGTACTAATGATTCCATCATTTTATTATCATACTGCGACTAATAGGACAAAGTGTATCTATGACTGTTTTGTTGCTATTATTGAAAAACCATGGATCATGTATTTTCCATCAAAGGACTAAAGAATCAAAGAAACAATGGAAGAATATAAATTGCCCAATAAATTTTATTTCCCTTCTAGAAAGAAAAAAAATCAGATAGCAATGCAATTAATTCTGAATGTTAAAATCACATTTAGAAATCCATGCAGCAGAAATGTTTGGACCGGGCATACATAATTCAAATTTCTGAATACTTATCACATTTGAAAGCTGAATTAGCAATATGCCTTTCATTTCCAACCGAATGTTTGCACACCCGGGTTTCATGAAAGCTTCACAAAGTTTCATGAAAGTCCTTAGAACTGTAGAAATGTGCAAAAAGATGATCCATGCTACAAACATTGGGCTGATCTTTCTAGATAAGGTCTCATCAACCAGATGTGTCAACAAAAAATGAATATGCTGGCAACCCTCAATTGGTATATAATCATCAGCATTTCGACAAAATAAAGCAGCAAAACTATAAATAAAGAGGATATTTTGATATAAATACACGTTATGTTTTCATGACTTCCTTGCTTCGTCGAAAATATTGACATATGAAATAATATGATGGGTACAATGTGATTGGAGTTGGCCTTACATTCACCTTGGTGTATTGGCAGACATCCAATATCAATCTAATAATAAGCAATATATACTTGTCCTCTCTATGACTTGGAATATGCTGATAAGACTTCTTAGTGTTCAAACATCCTAAGGTTGTGATATATTTGTTGTATAAGATCCACTTTGAAAAGTTATATTTTACCTCAGAAAATGCAGTATGTGCCAAATCTAGGAGCAGGAGGAACCAAAAGGCCATGATATTTTATGACTAAGAAAAAATACCCTTGATACGAACTGAAATCTTGAATTCAATCTGATCATGGAGTGTACATATGGCATGTACCTGTGTATGGTAACCAGGTTAGATCGGATCTACTCTCCAACATGGCTATGCATGCTTTCATAAAGCTGTTCATATATCTTCTCATCATTATACGAACGACTGGTGACCCTTTCTCATGTATGATCCAACTACATGCGTTATCATTGAGTGCAGGAAAGGGTCACCAATCGTTCATAGAGTCATTTATGAGCAGCTTTATGAAACGGGTCCAAGTGCATCATTTCGAGAATAATACAATATCTGGAGTTGTTGAAAAAGGGCGTTGGTCTATTTAGAGGATGCAGACATTCTTTGAGTCAACTCGGTTGTGTATCACGGTCATGCCCCCAAAATATGAAAGATGACATGGAAAATGATGATACAAGTAAATATTTGAACTCCCTGGACTTTATTGATAATCGTGCTTTTACCGAAAATACATTGTTTACATCAAATTCCACATCCATTGAATAGAGCTAATGACAACTCGACAACAATACATGAACCCTACTTATCACTATTGTGTCATTGTGATCTTATTTTTGTTGTTATATCTAGTGACAGAGTTGACGATTTTAGAATATTAATAGACCAAAGTACAGTTATTATTGGCGAATCGGTCAATAGCAGATATGACATCAGATAAAGTTATGAATATCTTGAAAACATGACCTGATTTTCAGATGTTTTGTTTTGTAACTGGTTAGCTGCGAGGGTGAACTTGACTTTTCTTCTTACTGGCCGTCTTTACAAATTCAAAATACAATCATGACGATGTTCGATTTCTTACTTTGACAAGCATGCAGGAAAAATGGTTGACCATATTTCACCATAACCTATATTATGACATTTGTATTAAAAAGTTCGTGCGCATCTATCAGCCCCACCTCTCACCGAACAAAACCAAGCATACAACCAGGGTGATGAACAAAAAGATAATAGAAAATTAGCAGAAATGGTGAAATGTATATATAACTTACAAGATTAGCATAATATAAAACGAGCATGTTGTTTATATCTTTTGCAATCAATTTGAAAAGCTTGACTCTGAGCCCAGTCATTTAAAAGACAAAAGGCTAAACTCTGTTTTCCACTGAAATTCAATTCTATTTAGAAATGACAAAAATATTAATTATAATAGAATGTCTTTTACAAATTTCTATAGTCGTAGAAAATCTTTTCGAAAAGCTCATTTCGATCCTATATAGAAGGAATTTATTGCAAACATCAACATTCCCTCAAGTTGGGCAAACGTTTATCCCTTGATTGAATCAAATTCGACCAAAAGTTGAATATAATTTACATGACTATAGCTTTAAACATGCCTAACTTCTGGTGGATATCAATGATTAAACCATAATTTTGACACATAGTTATTTCCCAGAGTATGGTAAAACTTTACCCCCAACGTTTTGTATCCGATTAAGGATATATCACACTTCAGCTTGAATTCTATAATTTGATAAAGCAAATCGAAAAAAAGCCAGCTCGTCTTTTATAGTCGTAATTGTGATGATATAAGCTGTGGGCCTACCCTGGTTATTCCAGGGAGATTTTCCCAGGTCCATACATCAGTTTGACATGTGAACATCGGTAGTTCGACTCGTGAACAGTAATACCCTATACCCATTTATACCCGCATTCTATTCAAAGAAAAAACTGAGTAGATCTGGAAATAGAAAAAGGCTGGCTTGTTACTATTTACAGCTCCCGTCTACAATAAACCTTGGAGGAAGAAAATAAACTTAGCCTCAACCCAAGCTCAAAATATATCTTCTTCCTGGGTAAATTTTGGAGTAGGGTGTGGACATATATCTTGAGAGTATTTCAAAACTTTATGCAACTTAAGACGTGCACACGACTCCAAATTTAAAAAGTTCTTGCTGAACAAAACAAATTCTATTTTGGGATCATGCTTAAGTCGACTCGAGTTTGACATTATAGCTGCAGATTTATTTGAAATCCCCGACACAAAAGCAAGCAGCTTTTATTTCCGACGTCTAGTTACTGGTATTTTATCTCGCCCATTTTGTTTCATTGTGCAAAGAATGCGTGGAATTTATGTACTTACTCAAAAACTCAAAAGCTATTTTGCGTTCTTATGCAACCGTGAAAAACTAGTTATGACGAGTGCATTTTACTCTTTTGGTAGCAATCTAGCTGGCAAAGAGTTCAAACATTCACGTTACGTATTATGCTGTTGTAGCTGTTTTTATATCAGTTTATGTAAAATACCTAGCATTTAGTTACATAAAACTTGTTGTAATATGTTAGATATGGAATAATAAACCGTAAAAGGAAAATAGGCTAAAATCCATTAATTCATTCATCCCAATTCAAATTTCTATTTGAAGTAAATGAGTGTTTTTGTAACTTTCATAATGTCTCAGGAAAAATTTGAAATGTACAAGCAATTCATTCGTAGCAGGGGGGCAAGAATACTTAGCTTCATTCGAAGGTATTAAACTGGTCACGTTTTGTATCGATGGATACCATTGCTAGCCAAACAAATACTGTACACCGTAGATTCCTCAATTGAGTGCCACGTCAAGAGTTTTGCTAGCCGCTACCTCTGCGTACCACAGAGCTCAGCAACACGGTGATAGTATGCGGAGGGGGCGTGGCACTTTGTGGTTAGAGCCACATATTTTTGCTTCGTTCAGTGTTTTGCTCGTACATGGTCGCACCAGGTCCCGTATCATTCCACACAGACGTGGGCGTGGCAGGCTTGGTGTTTGTTGTTGCAAATTTCTTCTGTTTTGCTCGATATTTTGTAAAATTCTGTATATAAGAGTAATTTAATATTCACACTATTCTATGCAGTTGAGGAACCTGATGCGATGGGTTAGGTGTATGATGTGTTTATATAGTTTCTGTATGTTCATGACAAGAGTAATATACGGAGACAAGGGGTAATAGACTGCAAGGTCCTCAACTAGACTAGATTTGTACCAGTCGTGTGTTCATCAGAAATAACCAGACCATTATAACATTGTTTAAAAAGCAAACAAACAATGATAACCACTACCATTAATTCCTAAAACAGTGTTTGAGCAATGAGATTCACCATTGGTTTTACTCACTTTCGTCTAACCCCAGAGACATGCGGTGGGAGAGGGGCATATATGTTTTACAGATTTTTGTCTCTGACTCCGTGGAATACTGGGAAAACTAATATGAAACTAACCATGCGTGATGTGTGTGATTTAGTTTTCCATCAAATCATAATCATTAAGGGGAGGTGAGAAAAATAGTGAATACAGAGACAGACTGTTTATCATGTTTAGTCGACTTCTAGTTTTAGGAAAACATGTTTACGTGTTTTTACCCGAACACATTCCAATCCGAACAGTCAGAAAGTCGACTGATGAAATTGAATTTCTGAATGAAATTTCACCTGCATTTTCGAGATATAATTTTTATTCCTAAAAATTAATTTCAAATTAAATCACGTCGTCAAAAAATAAAGGTACTATTCTCAATTGAGTTGTGATTGACAGAAAGAATATGTGCTGATCGAGAACATCTTTAGTGTAAGATTATCATATCTTGCAGAGATATATAAACTTAAGAGTATTTAATTCAATGTTGTATAGAGTTTCATAATTGACATGAAAGTTAACCCAGCCTGTAAAATTCAAAACATAAAAGGTTTATTTCTGATATCGTACGCGAGTGTTCGAGTCTCATGACGGTCAGAAATAGATTCGGATACTCTCAGATAAGGGAAAATATACTATTTTTGCGATGGTCTGTTTATCATGTTTATATTATCTGCAATAAATACAAATGAACTGCAGAAAAATTTAATAAGTTTGGGGTTAAATTATCTGATTACTGAACAATTACGGATGAGAAGTATGCCCCTCCGTCCTCCTCATTATTTTTGTCAACGCAAAGTATATACCCATTTGTAAAACATTCCCTATACCCTTTCGACCTACTCGCTATATATCTTTGACAATGGTATTACAAGATCAGAAAAGGCAAACTCCTTGTGACAACCGAGGCCAAATGAGGTAAAAGGAATCAATGGGGAAAACAAGACAACTGTTGAAAGAGATTGTAAAAGAGAACAGAATGATAAATAGACAGATAATAGATAGATAAATAAATAGATAGATATATAGATAGATGATAGCCAAAGGTAGCTAGGTAGGTTGTTACAAATGTTAGAGAGAGGGGAGGGGTATATAAAGGACTGTTTGTGAATAAGGAAAGACGTTTGGAACCTGGGCAAGGTGAACTATAAATATTCATAATTCCCACGGTAAATGATGACCTGGTTCTATTTACCTCATTTCACATACTTCAGATTCATCAGAAAATGGCTAAAAGATGAAAATTTGGATGACTTCTCACGAACAATTGCACCAAGCGTGATTGACAAAAAACAAACACTGCACAATCAGGACAATAATAAAAGATATTTAGGACCATTCAATATGTCACACTTTGAAGTGACAGCCTTACCCATTCATATCGAAATTGACTTCAGTTTGACATACCATACCAAGCCCACTCACATAACAATAATTTATCGTTTGGAAAACAATGATATGCCTAATTTTATAAGCCATTATTATTTTGAGCATTGTTATTGTTGTTGATATCAACAAATATCACAAAAGTATCAGCAATATTATTTGTATGACATTATTTAGTATTCTAGAAATCTACCATCCTCATAGAAGTTACTGTTTTCATCATTATCATTTTTTTTTTAATTGCCACTAGAATTCATGTATTAATGTTTCCATTAGCAATACTTTAAATGTTCGTTATCATTGGGAGTATTTTACGTCGAATGTGCGGGATAGATTCCACTTCAAGTAAACAGTTCTTTTAAATCGGATGCAAATAGGGAAGGAGAAAAAAAAACACAATACAAAACAAAGTGTAACGACCGTTGTGTATAATTATATTCATTTTTTATTTAGGTTATCGTATCGCTTCGATCAGGTAATTAAATTTTGCACACACTGTAACATAAACCTCCATAAAATCCATAGCTTAAATCGGTTATGAACGATCGATACATGCATGACGTCATGCTTTCGTCATGATCTCACAGGTCGATAAATATTTTAGTGAAACATGTCTGGTGGATATAAAGTAACAACAGCATTGTTCGTTCATGGTATTTGTGATATAGAGGATAAGATTATAAGATGATGGATAATACTGAGGGATGAATAGAGGGGGAAGAGAGGTTTGAAAGGGTGCCGTTCCAGTCAGAATATGTTATAGAGTGCGAGTGAAATGATGATGATGAGCAGTTGTCATAGAAACGTATGAGTCTCTGCTGGGACGGACGCAAAAAAAAAACGCTCAACACAATTTGCACTAGAACAGAATTGTCGCATCAAGGACTAATTTAGTAATTTGGAGGTCTGTATAAGCCTGCTGAAGCACCTTTCACAGGTGTATTTGATGGACGGGGGAAAAGAAAAAAATTATGAGTCTGACATGTCTGATTTGGAGTTTGCTTGATTGATGTTTGATTGAATTTATTTCCGTATCGAAACTATACTGGCATTCCTTTAGATAACATCAAAATATGTAATGTAATATAACAGACTCTTTCACTGATCTGAATAAATCACACCCTCATAAAATGTACGATATGTGTGAAGTAATATGTATGATTTTAATATCGAGGGAGTAGTATGATGTATAATCATCCGAGAGCCCCGAAGGGTACAGATATGCAATGTCTCGCTTGAATGTTCTCACAACAGTATTCAGATTTCAGCTGAATTCTCGATCTTTTTTGCGTTGTGGGAAGTATTTTTTAAAGAAATTATCTTCAGTCTGATGAGATGAATTCACACATTTTCAATCTTTTCACACAGATTTCTAAGTTTTCAGTCAGCCGATTCAAATTCAATCAAATGATTTATTAAGGCCCTGGGAATCCAATGACATCAAGGTCACATGCAAAATGGGTCGACTGGTTTTGAATTTGATTGCAAGCGGGCTGCGTGAAGCAAACTCACTTGAAATCCCAAACAGCTGATTGGTGAAAAGTACATTGTATGAGCACAAATCCTTGGGGATGGGGGCGCATCTGCCCTCCAGGAAAAAAATCAGACATCAT
>BQKZ01000001.1:346086-371212 GCA_036244855.1 Temnopleurus reevesii
GGGGGGGGGGGGGGGGGGGGGGGGCTCCTGACCACACTCCCCCAAAATAATGCTGTGGTCTAGAAAGAAGCATCACAGGGGGAAAATAATCTGTCTGACCAAAAACAAGTTGTTTGTAGGAAAAGCTTTAAATTTATTGGTGATATAGAAAAGTCATGCAAAGTTAAGAAATGTATATTTTTTCAAGGGCGTTGAATAGGGTCAAATTATAGGTCATATGCGGTCGAATTGCATGACGTGTTTTCAATATACTGAAGTCAGACTCGATAGACTCGGCATCATTACTGCCACCATTTTATTAACCAGATGTCACGTGATTCGGGCGTTTGCATTTCTTTTTCTGTATCATTTATTTTATGGCTGCTGCTGCTTCATGAGACGGGCTATACGCCGTATATCTGGAAGCAAAGACCATTTCACAGCCGCAGACATGTTGATCGGGAGCCAAACACTTTCATCATCACCGTCTGATCAGGAGATACACATCGTCTGAGTAAAATATCGTCCATAACACACGAGCTCGGTAAACTCAAAAGATCACGTGCATAAACACTGTCACCATCACATGCCAGACCCATGATTTCTTTCTTTTCCGCCGGAGCGTGAAAAATATCAGAGGAAAATGTTCAGATTGTCAGAAAAGGCAATATAATAAAAACATTTTGCAATAAGTATTTATGAACTCGAGCATTAGATTTTGTGGGGATCGCATTGACATTATACGTAATTAAAATTGAATACCGGAATCCTAAGATATCTGTAATAGTATGAAATCAACCAGGTAAATCTATTCAAGTTGATTAAAAGTAATGATCAGGATGCAGAAATCAATGTGAAAAGAGCTGATGTATTCACAAAATGCTTTACATACATAAAGATAAATGTGCATGAAATGTGCATGAAAGAAGGAATAGAGGGGTGAAAAGTAGAATGAAATTTAAGAAAAAGAATAAGCTTGTTGATGAAAAAAGTAACAGTGATTTCTGTGGTTTGTATGTAGATCTGTTGTAATTTACTAGTCATAAGCACAAACTATCTGAAGAAATTAAAACGATTATTTTAAAGCATTCATCCTGTTTTGAGTTCCATACAAACCTATTACCTGAGGCAAAGATAGATGTAGATGTAGAGAGCATGAATAATCATGTATAGTGATAATATTTTAAAAATGTAAAGTGATATCAAAGTTCGAGTGCAGGGGAGCTTGATTGATATCAATCGTATTCACAAAGCACTGGGTTCCTGGTAATTCCTGTTGTCTGTGATCTGGAGGGAAAACCCCGCCAATCCCTCCTCTTTTCATCTCCATGACTCTGTGGGGGATCTCGAGATATAATTTGTTATATCTGGGTATTAATTTTAATTATCTATTCAATATAATTGGCAGGGGTTATAATGATGATAATGATAATAGTCGTAAGCGATGATTTAGGGATTAGTGTAAGTTTTACTAATGGCAAAATAATGTATTTTCTTCATTGCTATGCAGGAAAAATTTAAACAGTATAATATACCGTACAGTATCTTTAAACTGGATGCTGTAATAATTAGTGTGATTGTTATCATCACCACCACCATGATAATCATCACTTCCAACATTTGACTATCATCATCATCACCACTACCGCCACCATCACCACTATTATTACCATCATCAACATCAACATCATCATCATCATCATCATCATCATCATCATCATCATCTATATCACCTACATCATCGTAATCATCATTATCATCATCATCGCCACCATCATCGTCATCGCCATTGTCATCACTCACTTAATCAGTGTTAATCATAATGGACTTAGCCTTGATGCAGCCGTTGATCGACACTGATGTCACTTTATACTACGATGAGGAGTAGCATGTTAAAACCAATCGGAATATGATAATCTTTCATCGAATATATGACTATGTTAGTGTAAATGTTCGCGTATAAATTTTTACCTCATGTTCTCTTTTTAATAGCTGGGCTTTATATATCCATGAAGCTTTTATCATACAGGACCCCTCGTGAATCCCTCCTCTTGTTGTGAGAGCAAAAATTCAACATATATATTTGCATGTAATGACGTATGCGGAGGAGTAGTGCGTATGTCGCGGCATTGAATATAATCTTCCCCAAATCGTAAGAAAAATTTATTTACTTCTTAAAAGTTTCCAACGTCAACAATGATAAACAAGAAAAATGATGTGCTGCTCTCAAGCTTGTTGCAATTCTTATGCACATTAAAATGAATATAACTTTCTAGAGCCTGTTCTTTGTTTCTATTATGGGCCGGTCAAATTATTTGACGCAGAATGCCCAAATGTATGTGTACCAGTTCGGCATGGTGTCATGATAGGAAGGACCTTTCACATTGTTGTTATGTTCTTTTGGTTTTATGTTCCTGTAACCCCACATTCCCATGCAACTCATGTTATACCTGAATGCGATCAAAGTAACCCGAAAGAACGACGTATTAAAAGATGACTGACCATTCAGACGTATTTTGACCGAGTTTTTCGTTTTACAGAAATATTATGCGGCATTACATATGCATTTGACTGTTCATTTATCCTGCATACGATAGCACCATGTTCAGATACGACTGAGCAGATAACCCAAAACTCGATAAAGAAATGAAAAACAAAACAAAAAAAAAACATCATTATACTGTTTATCAATCAAACAAACCGTGCTAAAACACTAACACCGTTATATGAAAACACTGGATTCCGGGCACATACATAATTCACTCTCAACTTGGCCAGTCGAAAAACACATCTGAACGATCAATCAGTAATTACGCGTCGATTCTTTTTTTTTTTTTTTTCTATTTTTTTTTTTTTAAGTTTTGGTATGAATCGCGTCTGAAGAGGGGTATATCATGTTGTGAGAATCATTACATTGAGATCGAGTCTGTAAATGATGTGGTTTACCAGGAATGTTTTGAAATAACATTTTCCCTTGCTTTCTTTGAGGTTTTCATACAAGAAATCTGTATCATTACAGCGTTTGTTTGTGGTTAGTTGTTATTTGCATTTTAAAGTACATGATCCCTCTACATGTAGAGATTATTTGATATAAATCAGAGCGATAGGAAACATAGAATTAAGATGCGAGGTAAGAGAGAGGTAGAGAGACATGGGGATACAGAGACAGGGAGAAACATGAATGATTGAAAGTGAGAAATGAGGATTGAAAACGAAGGATTGATGTACGACTGAAACTAGAAAGGTGCAGTTTGTTCCAATTATTATTGTTTTCACACATTTGTCATGGTATCAAACTCTGTGCATGACAGGTATAGCTTTGGAGGCCAGTTTGAAGGACAACAACTATCATCAGCGACACCGATTAGTGATAATTATTATCAGACAGCACGTTAATTCATTGCCAGTACAATGAGAAATGAGATGCGACAAGATGAAAACAAAACGAATGGTGTAACCAGGTACCAACGCAGTCTGATGAGCCAACGCACTTTCTATAGTCTCAATACAAGGCACTTGTGATTTTTAAAATGATTGTTCTGCTGATTTGGCAAAAGCGAAATATTATGTTGGGTCATTTCAGATAGGAAACATTCTCTGTTCGACCACTAATAAACACATACCTGTAAAACATTTTATTTAAATAGGATCCTAAGAATTATCTCATGTTTGATTAAACGGAAAATAGTGTGTCCATCTATATTGTTCTTATAAACCAAGTTCTAATATATTCCTGGACAAAATGATAATGCAGGTACATAAAATCACAAAACCTTGTTGAAAAAAAGTTGTTTTGATCATAATTCAGTTGGTTTATTATTCCTTCAAGTCACAAATTTACTACGTTTACTCTGAACATTTGAAAAAACATTAAAAATAGAACTATGCAAACTGATTCATCAGAAAATGGCAATTAACAGACATTTCTATACTGCTAAAGATTTTTTTTTTAAACTGACAACAACGATAAACATAATAAATGTTTACTGCGCCACAATATACAATATTGAATGTTGAGAATTGTTGACGTCAGAGATATAAAGTGGAGGCTGGAAAAATAGACAGAGACTAACCATGACATTGTCTTGTCCTTCTTAATTACCCCGTATTACATTGTCTGGTAGTGACCGTTATAAACATGGCTGCAAGCCCGGGCTCAGGCGGGCTGCATTGTTTACATTCTCACGGCTCGGCTGATTCTAATTTCAAATACAAGTTCGTCATGTGACAGCTTTACAACTTTGTATCTCGTGATTCAAAATGTGCTTTTAGAGTATTTAGAACTTGAGAGACAACAAGTTGAAAAAAAGGCTCTTACCCTCCTCCCATCTTATGGACTGATTGACTTACGTTTTTCTTAACTTGTGTTGCCCTTGTTTTTACTTTGCATTTGCAGGTCCAGGGGAAGACTTACCGACCACCCTCCCCATATTCTCAGTGATCTCTACAGATCAGTGATATAGGTCAGTGTTTAGCCCCACTTTTTATTGCCCCCCCTTCCCCCTTCCCTCTCCGCCCCCTTCACACACGCTGATATCTCGACAGACCGCCTTTAATGCAATAAAACTATAATCCACAAATATATGGAAATATCGACCTGACAATTCATTATACACATTAAAAGAAAATCAAACAGATAAACCAGCAGCCATATCTGCCCTACTCTGACAAAAGGAAGCAACTCTGAATTTTATCAAAATTGACATTTTCCTTGATTTGAATTATTTAAGGTATCCTCTATAATATAGTGAAAGAATTTAGGTAAAATAATCCCTAGTTACCAAGATATAGACATATCAAAAGGAAGCAACTCCACATATTTCATTGGAAATGGAAAACACATTTTCTTGATTTACTACAAAACACGTTTCCCAGAGTTGCTTCCTTTTGTCAGAGTAGGGCAGATATGTCATCAATGTTTTTATGTCTCAAAGCACAGTTCTGTTCGGCGAAAACGAGGTTATGGGACCGAGACTATCAAGCTAAGTAGGCGTGAATACCAAAACATTGAAGAGTTCTTGGGAACCATTCTCGGTCAAGAAATGAGGTTTACACACCTCTAATATGAGGTAGACATAGCGTCATGGGAATAAGACAGAATCAATAGACATCACAAGTTCAAGTGTGTTATTGATTCAAACACGACATGCAGAAGTATTTAAGAATCCAAGAAATAGGACGCCCATTTCTCAGTGAATTGGCGTTTTTACTACATTTTCAGTTTGACTCATTTTTAATGTCTTGTCTGCATGTGGGCCAAAAATAGTCATGACTGGGTTTGAAATGTTGTGGAATTTAAATTAGCATTGCCATTAGTATCATCGTCAGTCATGTTAAGCTGTTTTTATTTGGTTTAGCATAAAAATATCAGATTGTCGGCAACATTTGCCTCTTTTACGGCTACGCCTCCTAGCTAGAGATGGCTTTGCTTAATTGATTGTACTTAAAAATAGTACATTTTGAAAAAAAAATGAATTGAACACAAATTCATTGCTTCTTTGTTTGCATTGCGATTGAGATCGAACCAGCTTACGTCATTGTGATGGTCAAACAATGATGTCACTAATCTTCCGTCATTTTTCATTCTTTTAAGATAGATATCTATAATATGAATTACCCTGCCTTAATATACATTCATGGGTTCACAACTGAACTCCTATCTGTTTATTCTTGAGTCGGACGTTACACAGAGAACAATGGATCACTGCCGGAAAATGACTTGGAAAATATGATATATTTTTGTCAATACAGGTAGTGATTTTCCGCACCTTTTGAATAGTGTCAGTGAGTGACTGGTATACGATCATTGTTTGAATACAAAAACAAAATCACATTGAAGCTGAATACACCCATCGAGGAGAAAAGATGGTGCGATGTATTTCTACGAAGTGGGAGTTGTCTGCTTATAGTGCATGGGAAGTGGTGAAAGTTCACTAAAAACTGGGCTCTGGTATCTTGGTATATTTTTTTTCTCAAGAAAAATGATAAAAACATCATGACATTCATCAAAATATACATGACCCTCAGCGATTTTCATTATCAGTATTTCTTAATATATCATGTTAATTTAGGCCAACATGATGTTGCGAAACAAAGCAACGTCATAATGTCATAATACCACATGAAACGCCTATGTTTAAATTGAAAACAATAACCATGATAAACTTCTGATAGAACAAATAATAACAATTAGCGTTCATGATTTTAGAGAGAAAAACGATCCTAATCAGTAAGATTCTCTGGACTCTGGAATTTCATTTCGTTGAAATGTCGCAATCGTTACGAAAAGTTCAAAGCTGGTTTTATGAAAATGACTTTGATCCTGTTGGGAATATTCGATTGTTTAACCATGGATCCTATACTACGACTTAGTTAGGATCCATGGTTTTAACGTATAACCTTAAACTACTGCATTCCCTTTATGTAACGTATCGTTTTCACTATTTTAAATATTTTGAGAGAGGTGTAAAGTGCTTGACTTAAATTCATGTTCTTGAGGGTTATTCTGTCTACCTGTGCACCTATATGTCTGGATAAATCTCCTATGTATACAGATGTACTCAGGAACGAGAGTTCGAACATTTCTCGGAGGTCGGCCAAACAAAATATTGGCGGCTTTCAAGAAATACCAACGCAGAGAGTTGTTGTACTTCGACATCTCTCGTCGAAACTTTCCCACCCTGCGAGAAGCATTTTTCTCTTCCAAAACCTGACTTTCTATCTGATATTTCTCACAAAATAAAAGTCAGGAGAGCCAGTGGAATTTTCCCTCTCCTCTCTCTCCCCTCTATATTTTGTTTAGGAATCACAAGAAGTATTGTATGGAAATTTTTTTAAATCAGGGTGGTTAGGAATGACCCCATAAACTTGAATATTGCAGACGGGATTGGGTTTGTAGAGAATAAGAAGAAATATCAAGATGGTGAACCAGACCGAGTTTGAGAAAGAATGTAAACATTCAGTGCGAGTTGTGTTTACATCTTATGACCCACTTCTTCCAATGACACGCAGCTTGCGATCAAGGGAATGACTCGGTGAACGACGAGCTCCTTACAAGATATTTGATAAGATTGACTTTGATTAGAAGAAATTTCAGGCTTCTAGCAGAGATTACATCATTCATACAATGATATTTTTGCTGAATAATGCCTGTTTATAGAACGTTATAGGTTAACGTATGTACCAAGGGTAACCTATATCAAAGAAGTACAAAGAGCAATTAAAACTTATATCAAACAAAAAAGAATATAGTTATGGTATTTGGTCGATCAGAATGCCATTGACACGTTGAAGCAATGATATCATGTTCCATTTAGGAAATGATATTATATTCCTAGAAATCATGAACAATTCTTTACTTCTTATGAACCAATTGAGGTTGTCAAAATCTGTCCGGTAGCGAATAATATTACCTAGTTTGGTGATGGTGTTCGACCGTTATTATCATTTTCGGAAACGTGTCGAATCCGCCTCGAAACCCGGAATATTTTTCATTTTTTCTTGAACTTGACATGTACATCCCTATACTTTGGACCCTATTGTTTGTAAATGCTGTACATTTAACCCCAAAATACTGCACCCTTTACTCTAGCCAGAAAAGGGATGAATTTTTAATGGATTTCAGTTTACAAAAGGGAATAGGAGATTCGGGGAGATGGTAAATGTCCCAGATCCGTCGTAAATAATGATGATCAGATAACATCAAGGTCACATATTTTCGTGGTAAACGGACAGCACACGGATTTTTCATATTCTAAAATATTGTCTCTAATCTTGTTAAATGGAAGGGGGAGTGGGGTAGGTCGTCCACATTCACATTTTCTATCATAGCGCCATTTCCATGACTGATAGAGAGGTGAGGAACATTAGGTATTGCCAACAATCTTTCTTCTCTGACATAGCACCACTACCTTAGCACCACTACCATGACTGCTGGAGGGTTTAAAGGACAGAAAACCCACAAAACGACTTTTTTTCCACAATACAACTGTTGTGACTGTTGGCCCAGGAGAGGGGTGCACATGCTGTCCATGATAACCTTTCTCCTCTGTCATAGCACCACTGTCATGAGAGATAAAGGGTATAGGGTACCTACGATGTCCACAATTCAAAGCACAACTGAACAGGGCTTGCAGACGACCTTTGGCTCAGTAAACTCTCGTACAAAGTCAGCCCGTGTTCTCCCCGCCCCTGTAAATTGCATTCTTTGCATTCCATAACTCTCGATATAGTCTGAACTTGGAACTCGTCGGTTTGTGCTAAGTAATACCTCGTACATTTGAACGTCTATGGTATTACATCATAGTTGCAATTTCAGTTCTTTTTTTCTCTGCAATTATTTATGATATATTCATAATCAACTAGTTCGTGCTAATAATTTCCCCGACCTTAAAAAGCCTAGATTGTGTGATCATAACCAGCCATCGATCTGTCCTATATCGTAATTTTGATCTAGTGTGAGAACTCGTTTCCAACGAATACTCGTTTGAAATTAAATCTATAACATAAAGGTAAAATAGGCCTTCTGTAAAGCATCAATTACGCTGGATAGCAATCTCATTATGTGTCAAAAGAATTTGCCTGCCACTTTCACTTTGGTGGTATACCAGTAAGCAAGCTTTTCATTTGACCATTCATTCCATACCTTGTGACCACAGGGACATTGACATATAAGATCACAATCATAGGCCGTGTGAAGAAAACAAGAATGGGTTCAGGGACATTATCTATTCAGTTAGTTCATGGACTTTAAAAGTTTGACCCATATTAACTTAATTCACAAAATCCCCTTTTGTTCACCACACAGAGTTTTAGGTCATTAAAAGCAGAGTTATTAGTGCATTCCCTGACCCAAGCACTAATCAAGGTCCATTTCTTTTTATTATCTTAGTATATGAAAACAAAATGTATCCTTTGAAATAGCTAATTGAAATCAAGCTCTGGTCAAAACAATCCAGTGAGCCATCATTTGAAAGAAAATCCTTCAATGAATTCACAATAAAGAACTATGAATGAAATAGTTTGTTCTGTACTATTATCCATTAATATACGTTGGAGGCTAAAAAAGTGAAATTATATTCCATATTGCTCCAGAAATGGCAGAAGTCTGCAGATATCTCTGTTTTTTTTTTATTCTCAACTTACACCAGATTTCAGGCGATAAGAATGATTTCAACATTTATTGGTCGCAGATGTAGCAGTAAAACATAATTGGAAGGACGAGAGATTGAAATATTTTGTCATAAAAATGTTTATCAATAGAATCATTTGCAACGTCTACTCCTGAGATCAAGAGCAACAATATACTTTTCATGAAGTGACTCTCACACTGGTTTTCAACAAAAAAACAAAAAGAAGAACAATATACACTGCAATTATACACTAGTGATACAACGATGATTTTCCGAGTTCCTGCGTGGACATTTTCTTGTCTGATCTGCAGGTCATCTAATTGAGCTGGTCAGTATTGACCTTGCGAGAGTTCATCTGACTCGCTCTGATTTACTTTCAGCTCACATCCCCGGTTAGCACCGTGTGAAACCATGGTAAAAACATACAACACAACACACAGTGAGAGACGTGATGAATCGCGGGTCACTTTCATCACAAGGACTTGTTGGTATGCAGAGTGGAAAAGGAACTAAACTGACCACTGACCTGGTAAAGGGTCATTCAAAGGCCTGGCCGAGTTTCACCCTATGAGGACAGGCCCTTGGGGAGTTGGACTGGTCCTCGGTATACCGTAATCCTATTGCCAATAAAAATTTGGGCGTGCCACTTACTGTTGTGTGCTCCATGTTTTCTCGTATATTTATTTTGCTCTTGTCAAAGGGTTTTAGGCTCATTCTAAAATTACTAAAGTGGGCTCCAATGGCACGGGTATTTCTTCTGCTAAAATTATTGTGGAATGTTGCTACAATGACAAATCACTAATCATGCACGACAAATTACCTTGTAATTTAACTTAAAAATCGAATTTTAACGAAACATTTAAAGTTGATGCTTTTAGAGTGGAATGCTGGGTTGTGCAAAAAAAAAATAAAAGTATGCCAGCATGCATAGTTCCAACAGGTCACGCCCTTATTAGGTTGACCCCATCTACCTACCCTTCTGCACCCCTCTCTGGGATTACAGGGGTTACTCACCGGTCAATCTTGGCCATAGGCTTCTCGCCATGAAAGGAATGACCATGGCCTCAATTCAAACAATTCTCTTTTGTAAACGTTTAAAGGTATTGGTTTTTCAAAATTAGCCTTTGCATCAATATAGGTCACGACCGCAGAATTTTTCCCGCGCTTTTTTGTTGCCCCCTTTCTCCTTCCCTGTTGATTCAACAATGCTGTAGGGCCAGGAGCGACCTACATTCCTCTGTTACCTGATGAGATGTGGCGGGTGAGATGGGGTGATATCAAACACCTCTCTCAGAGGTCAACGGTGAAACAGAGGACACTCCTGGTAATATTCCATTCGTATCATGGCTTCAGATCACGACATCACACAATAGAATAGGAAAATATGGACCAGTTCCAATTTGTGATTCGACCTCAAAGAATCCGTTTGGCGATTTTAGTCATGCAATAGCGTAAAATGCTATTCTTTTCTAATATAATTGGGTAACATTTTGTCCACTGCCAACTTCTGAGTATTTTTTTCACAGTTCCGGGCAACTTCTAACATACAGTTTGGTGTGTATATTGCCTGGTTGGTGAAAGATAATGTATAATTTAATTATGATTAACTTCCCAACTAATTTATAGTTCTGAGTATTCTTTCTGCATTACAAAAGAAAGCATAAACCTTGGTTTGGGTATATCAGGAATCCTAATACGCTGTTTGCGTATTTTCGCGGGAAAGTATGATTTGTAAAAGGGATGCTGGTATGAGTTCATTTCGAGAATAATGTTTACTGGACCAGAGTATGTTGCTATGGTAACGAGCTAGATATGTCTTCAGGGGGTACTTTCGGTACATACCATACCTGGGTGTCTCATCTTACGACTAATCTTCGCACGTAAATGCGAGGGAGACATCGCTGAGTGAATGTCGTCTAATTCGGAATATCTATTTCATACATGATATCCTATATTAAAACTCATTAATTGTACGAGATTATGCACATGCAATTTATATGATTATTGCATGTGGTTGCATCTTCAATACTGTTGAATTCATCGGAATTTCATTATGAGATTATATGAACTTAAAACTAATGTGTCAGCAATGTCATAATAAAAACAAAATAATTGATTTAGAAAATCCATGATAATCACGTTTCTATAATAGGCCTATATGTATCTCAGGGAATTGGAGACCTGATGCTAAAATTCACAAAGCATTATGAAATTTATAAACCCATTTTCTGCAGCTGTCATAACATAATTAACTATAATTTTCATTTACATTTTGTTTCCATGTATAAACGGCCAATGGGGTAATTGTTCACTTGAAATATGGGCTCTCGCCTCAAATATGTCGTTCAATAATAAGGTTCATTACAGGGCTAAGAAACTTTGGTAAAAATCAATATCCAGTGGAATAACTTTGTGGAGTCTTTTTTTTTTGGGGGGGGGGGACGGGGGTGAAACTCAGAACTTATTTGTCTCTTTGATTCAGAATGCTACCGTTGCCACTTCAACATAGTCTTGCGATTATTCATTAGGTTTTTTTTACAGGATATTTCCCCAAGATCCTCCCAACATTTCCTGTAATCAGTAAATAAATCGAGGTATTTCTCGTGATACCTCATCAAATACCCGGATTCAAGGAATATTAACCCAATAAAACATGGGCCACTCGGTAGCAACACGGATGCATTTCACAAGATGTGCGTCATACATATTCGCCGTGGTATAAACATCGCAATATCAGCGCATGCGCACTGGGTACCGTATGCTTGTTACGAGTAGGGGATTTTCCCTTCTACGTCATCATTGTTTTGGTTCGGATTCAGAAGTAGGGGAAACATGAACGCACGGAATTTTTTACAAGGAGAAATTTCAAGGGATGTTTTTTGGAAATATGTTGGAAATTTCCAACGGGAATTTTGCTAGCTTTGCAACAGTTTAACAGCATTATTTATAGCAATATCGAGATTTATCATGGGTTTTCATTGTCAATTTCATAATATCTCAAAATAGATTAACGATCCCATCGTTAAATTTCTTCAGAATCGCGTCGAATGCATTAAAGCACAGTACAGAGTACTCAAATTATCTATAAAAGGTTTGAAATAAGCCGTGAAAAAATATATAATCTGTAGAGAAAGATAGTAAGAGTTCGGCTACTTCAATTTAACAATGCACTCATTACATAAAATCCTGAAGTTCTTTCCATATCAATTGCAACACGCTTAAAGATAATTGGCCACAACAATGTAAATAATAATGCAAATCAGTCTGGCACTGGAACAGAATCTACACATTGCTATACACGTCCAAAATACTTACATAATTAGATATCGAAATGAATGTGTTCAGAAATTGATCAGAACACGATAGCAAAGAAATTGAAGCTAAATGACATTGTGATCGTTCTTTCGCAATGAACTATTTAGGTCAGGTCCGTAAAAAAATTGTTTTCTAGAGGTAACTGGGTTGGAACTTCTCCAGGTCAAAGTAAACATTGTTCCCATCCTGTTTGTGGTCAGAAAATGTAAACAATCACAAACCAAGGGAAGGAATTAATGCAAAACAAGGGTTCAGGCAACTGCTTTTATCGGCATAATACCCTTATACATGAATATGAAGCATTTGACATGTATGGATGCCTGGGTAGATTATGTTTATAATCATCCAAAAGTCACATTGTACTGATAAAACAGATACTTTAATGGGGAAATTTTGCTTATTCAGTATAGAGTCTTTTTCTTACTCATTTTCTTATCTTATTTCCTTACATTTCGAAAGTATTTCATGATTATGTTTACGTTTCCAAACGTACCCATTATTTCATCATGATCTCGACATACATTTTTCCTCATAACTTCCAAGTAAACATTGTTTACTTATATCACATTGGCTCAAGGTGGCTGGCGGACATTGGAACTGTCAAAAACCTCTTTCTTCATTTCTGGGACTTTTGCCAAAATGTCAAGCAAAGTTGACCTTGATTGGCATTGTGGGATCGCGTTAGCATTGTGCATTGTTTTCTATACGACGGATCAAATTGGATTTAATGGTTTATTCTTTCAAGTGATACAATTGTTCTCAAAAATATATTCACTTTAGCAAAACTCGGAGATATGATTTTCTTTGTTTACTTCTTTATCTGTTTTATGTTTTTTTGTTTTGTTTTTGTTTTTGTTAATGAAACATCAGGTTCTGTAATTGCAACTGTCTAAACGGTTCGCATACAACCAATGGCTATTAAGCTTTAGTGAATGTTTGTTTGCTATCATGTAACCTAATCTTTTAGAATTACATTAAACTATTGTAAACATTACCAAGGTGCAATGTCACGAGTCATATTGAAAGATGGATCATTGCCAAGTGCCACATGAATGTTATGTGAAATGGTGATTGACCTTTTCCAGGGAATAAACTTTTCTTGTTCATGGTACTTCCATAACCCCGCATTCTTGAATACAATACACTACACCCAACAATCCCAGGTACAATTTTGTTTCCATCTTGTAATATAGGCACACTATTGTCTGGGATAGAAATAGTTACTTACCCTGACACTTTGAATTTGAGCACATTAAATATTATATTAAAATTATATCTTTTTCGCTTGCTGGGATTCACATCATTTTATTTGTTTCTTATACCAAATTTATATTTCTAACACAGATCTTCTACTGTCTTTATTAAAGGCATTATCCATAATTGATCCTGCCAAGTATAAGTAACCTCCTCGGAATTCATCATATCGTCATATGGTTACACGAGATGAGTTGCAAATCTATATTTGAAACGTGTCTTTCTATAAAATTAACACGGTGTTCGATAGGATGCCCGTTTGATTAACGTTATCATGGTTATGTCGGGATTCATGAAGCAATACCCTTTGGCTCCTGGTACTTCGCAAAAACACGGACGATATATCTTACATGTATTTTGAAAATATTTAACATCATTGGCGCTCCCAACACAGGCTTCGCCTTCTGGATCTGCGCCCTTTCCTTTAATTTGTATGTATTTTGTTTATGCTATTTCTGTATATTATTGACATTTGATTTTCTATTTTGAATATTGTATTGATGTATACAGAAATNAACAATTGTGAAGTCACGAGTATCAACAGAAGAAGTTATACAACTCGAAACAAAAATCCTATTTTGCCGAAATACTTCAAAGGTAATTGTGCCTTATGGCGTCAAAGTTGGAGTATAAATTCTAAACCGTGTAGGCGACAGATTTTGTTTGCTTCATATTTCTTTATATTTGTTTACAAAATGAACGACCAGTTAGACCATAGTTGGCGCTGATATTAATGAAACAACTCTTTATGATGTCAAATAAGACACCATTGTGTCGCCTGACTAGCTAATTGATGTTTACTTTTTCTGATTCACAATTAAAGAAAGGCATTATTATAGAATCAATACATTTGAACGCTCGACTCCAACAGACATTGCAACGTGGCCTGCACATTATAGGACGGATCTAAGAAACGTTTATGATTGCAGAAATATTGACACCAAAGATGATAAACTGACTGTGTTCTATAAATAAAATTACTGGATGAATATGGACGATGTTTTGCGTTTGAATAATATCTAAACTGTTACATATTCATTTTAGGGGTCCATTAAAAACAGCAAGCTATCATGTTGGTTTGGAAATGAGCAATAATGCTAATTGATCTTGGTTGTTTGACCTTATACTCATCAGGAAAATATACATACTTTGCAAATTTTGGTTCAAGTCTTTCATAGGACTTTTATCATAGATGATAAATGTTGTGTTATAGATATGCAATATAATATTCTGAGGAGATGCTGAAAAAAACTCTGCCAGCATCTAATGAACGAACAAAAAACTAAAGAAAAAAAGCCAAATGAAAAAATCTCTTTGACAAATCATGGATGTTTGCCAGTTGGAGACAGAAATACCCCCCCCCCCTCACAGGCATGATCTAAGAACATGGGTTCAATGACCGGGAATACACTGTACGAAGAACATTCATCTGTCATGCACTATAACCACTCAAGATGGTACCATTTTTCCTCCCAAGCTTATCATATTAGAAAACAGTGATAAGAGAATAATCATCACAAACTAACAAATAAAAGACTTTCCGTTCCTACCCTAATCCCTCCAAGACTGCGTCTTTTTTCTTTTTTCTTTTTAAATATTTGTTTCCTTTTTTGTTTGTTCATGTTTTATTAATTTATTTGTTTGGGGGGGGGGGTAGCAATATCATGAGGAACAACAATAACTCTTATAATATTTTTATATGAAAAATGGGTGGTGTACTGTGCGCTACTGTGTTGCTCAGGGAAAAAAAGTATCTCACAGATTTTAAAAACAATAATCTCAAGCATGACTTAATAGCTTCAAGAGGGTCAGGAGGAATAATAAAAGGAAGAAGGAAAAAAAGAGAGGAATAAGAAGAAATGGGTTCATTTTACATCTAAATTCCCCAAGCATGCCAAGGTCGTGTGGAATGAGAGTCTTAATGCGACTTGAAGGAAGAATAAGAAATGTGAAAAAGATCAAAGGTTGAAAAGAAATTTAGCTTTCACATTTGTTGATCATTGTTGCTAGAAGACACAAACAAATATTTACTACTAGTACTCAAATATACGATCGACAATTAAACATAAACATGAGTACATTTCAGTATTACTTGCACATTTAAACATATATCCTGTAAAGCAGAAAGATTGCGCAATGTTCTTTTTAGCATCAGAAGAAATAAGATTTTTATTTTTATATTTTATCTATTCATTTTCGTCAGAAAAGAATCGGATCCCCATTTGAACAGAAGTTGATTTCCAAATGAGGTTAAAGATTGGAAATAAAAGAGATTACGAACACAAACTGAACACAATATACAAAAATTGGGTAAAGACGAAAGAAAAGAGAGAAGCGTAAAGCACGTGTTTGAAACAACGCATACTAATCAATAATTCAAATCAACAAGATGTTTTCCCCTCGATTCACGTGTTACTTGCGCTAGAAAGAGAGTCTCACCAAGGAGACTTTTAGAAGTCTCCTTGGTCTCACGCAACGTATTAGAATTGATGCTTTCTTGAATCATGTCTTAACTTTTTGGAAAGGTTTGGGTTGATAAATTGATAAGCTAATAACCACATTGAAAATTGTTTATGTCAATATCATGTTCAATTCAATTCAATTAAATACAACATTTATTTCAACTACAGATCAACAAAAATATAAACCAGGAAGACTAGCAAACATACAAGACAATACAATTTTACACGAATGGTGAGTAAATGCATGACAGCATAATAGCATGAATAAATAAACGTTGTATCCATGATATAAGAATAGGGGGAAGGGAGGGTACTTATGACAAAAGGGATTGTAGTATTTAACCATGGATCTATATCCATGATTTATGAAATGCATGAATTGAATAAGAAAATCTGAACTCAGCCATGCACGCGGTAAGCAATGTGGCTGATGTCTAAACCCAATTCGTTATTGATCTGAAAAAATGTTGTATTGAAGTAATTTGGGACAATTCTGAGAGGAAAATGTTGTAAGTCCCCGACCTGCCGATCGCAGTCAATCTCTCTTATCTTGTAATCATTACATGTTTCCACTTTCGACTAATATTGTTATTCAATGGTGCAATCTGTAAAGGTAATAACCCGTGGGCTTCCTCTGAAGAAATGCAAAACAGAATATCCCCTATATACTTCAATATTTTAAGATACAAAACTTTCTGTGACATTATTATCAATAAAGTCGATTGAACTGGAATTAAATATAAACTATCTGCCTATGCACTTACTATGTACGCTCCCTTTTACTTGTCTTGTCAATGTAAAATATCATTATCGAGTGGCAAATGATTATGAAGGTGTGTTTTTAGCACGGTTATACAACTGCTCATTATGTTTTGGCGAAATAAGTTTTTTAAAATATGTTCATCGATGCTGGTGTGTCATGTTTCTGTACCTTTAAATTATTGGCGCGGTGATCATGGTGATTTACCAACCAATTTTTAATTAAATGATTCGTTTATCCTCATTGTCAGCTTTTGAAATAATGATATTTATGCATGAATCATGAAGCATGCTGCTCGATTTCAATCATTTTTATGATTGAGTGCGTTCACTGGTGAAGTGCGTTACTTGATTTTCGCTCAATCATGTCAATCAGCATCAATGAAAATCATGTAAACGCAATATGATTGACGTCTATTATTGATAAACATAGTAATTCATCAATACTGATGGACAGCTTGCTAATTATCATTCGTTTTTATCAAGGGTATTTGTTTGTAAACAAAATGTGATAAGTATTTGTCGTATTTCCATGAAAACGTTGTCAACACGAGTATAATACTTGTTTACATCTTAACAGAGATTGACAGAATTGTTTATTAATCGGCAAAAATAAATCAAGTACATAAAATCCAACAAACATCAATGACGATATAAACAAACCGTTAACAATACGTGATGAGAACAAAGATAGCAACCCTGAAAATAACAATAATAATAATTTGCTTATAAATCGTATTGTCGAATTCAAGGGGAAAGGAGCTTTATACAGAAATGTATGCAGAAATCGCCGATAAACAGAAATTGATGAGTCGTCACATGCACGTACTGCATTTTCTCTTCAGAACAAAAAAATTAGTTCAAGGCAAACAAAATAAAGTGAGGTGAAACTTCCGTACATGCCTCATCAGTAATACTCTAACGTGACTAGTCCAGCGTTTTGACCTGATCAGGGCGCCATACACTTCATCCTATACCATGTATATACACTGACCATTACGAGTGGTCAATTGATTGTTCTTCCACCACGCTACCTCCGTCCTGCCAGTCAGTGCGCTGACCTGGTCATCATCCATTGGTCTCTTATCTTATGGAGATGAAGAAGAAGTGAATGAGCGTCCTGCTTTCAGCAATCCCCTAGGGCGATACCGTTCCGTTTCCCGCTCTTTCCCCCTTTTTCCCTCTGAATTTGACTTTGGGTTTTAAAATAACCTTTGAAATGATTGGTTATATCCTTAGATCCTTTTAAGTATTTTTTATTCAGTCCTTATTAACTTAACTTAAGATCTCTCTAAAGGAATTATGTTTGTTTTTCATTATCGATGTATTCATACAGCTTTATAATGCTTACATAGATGTAATGTTTTCTTACTTGCTAGGATAAAATTCTTGAACCATGAACAAAGGAGGAGCATATAGTGCTTCATGAAGACGATGTCATTGAACATTGTAAAAATGTTCTTGGACAAGGAAAATATTGTGAAATTCGATCTATACATCAATACACGTAGTAGAGACAGAAAAAAAAGAAATGGTAATTAGAGTTTTAGCCTCCAATCTGTGTATAAAAACAAAAACAGTCTGTGTTTGGACACGCTTTCTGCGCTATTAAACCCAATTTAGAACGCGGTGATCTATATTTTGCTCCACATTCGCTCATCCGCCGGTCAAAATTCCTCTCTGCTGCGCCTTTGGTCATTGTAATGGTCAATATCCGAAGTCTGCCATAACAAAATTATGCATCTGAGCTGGCCAGTCCGAGGCGGGATGGTATGGCGATCTAGATCTACTTCTAGCTCTTTTCTTATTAAAATTCATCGCCATCACGTACTCTCTCTCGCGAGGTCAATGTCATCATCAGTCAGCCGCTACAAACGGATTTGTTTCCTCTGAACGTGTGTCTCAACTGAATGGCGAGACAAACAATTTTGTCTGGATATATTTAGAGCACAGATGCTCCTCTGCATGGCCAATGTTTATTATTGTCCACCCAGACGGAATATTTTTAGTCTGCGTCGAATAATGCACTTATTGTATAAACGTTCCTTGGAGTAAATTCTACTTTTCCCTTTTATTATGTTTTTTGCCTCATATCATGAATACCCTGAACATCACAATAATTTGTCTCAGTTCTCTATTTTTGTTTTGATATATGATATATTAAAACATTTTCAAATATGATAATAGACATAATCTTACAATAAAACACAACCTTAGAAACAGCAGTTCATATCATTTGGTGAGTTTAAACATTATCACTAAATGAATGTACTTTCTTGGTAATATATTTACATTTTTATTGCCATTCTCCAGGTTCTACATGTACTATGTAGTTGAATCTTTTATTGTGTCATTTACCTTAATGAACATCCTATACCTCTCAAAGACATGTTTACCACAATCAACATGATCAAATAGTAATGCTGAATCAGTGATTTCCATTATGATCATAAATTTTGTAAGACACAATATTCGAATTTCGCCATTATACAGCACATTATATCATCTGCTATCGATACTGCAAAATACGCGGTCCTCATTTTCAATTCGGGAAAAAAAATCAGATTCATAAAATCATTATCACAACAATAAATGGCATGTGTTAAGGCGATTAAAATTACATTTTGGTGGGAATTTTGTGAATGGACTCTCTCGATATGTCAGTGACCATGCATATCGATGGGATTGAAGCAGGCCATACCCTGCATGCTTGAATGGTCTCTTATAGTGTATTGATATTGGAATATTTCTTCAAATATTCTTAACCTAGTTTACTCGTGCTTGAAACTAACGCCCGTTTCTTTCAGCGATGGCCCCGCTGGTTGGGTCTCATAATTATTCTTTTACATTAGAATATTATGAAATTGGATTCTCCAAAATATTATTTTAAAATGCAAAATCTAAAAATGTATGTAGCACAGAGATAAATCTTGCTCCACCTTTAACAAAATTGTTTATAAATCTGTTCACTTCCGATCAGTCTGGACAAACATACTACTATTTCCTGTTTATGTTAATATTAACCATTATGGTCAGGATGGTAAACTTGATGAATCTTAAAATATCACCCTGAATGAAGTCCTAAGTTATAAACGACTATAAGGACTTTATATAGACGCATTATAAATCATTCAATTCTATTCATCTACGAGTGCATGTACGTGCAAAATGACGTAGATAGAGAGCATTGATACATTGACATAAGTGAGATAGCAACGAAGGTTTACAGAGTTCTATTATATAGCCGACGTCGGAAAAGTTGATATTTCCCAACTCATTTATGTAAACCAAAAAAAAAAATAATAATCTTTTTTTCCCAAGCTCACTTATTTTCCTATTGAACCTTGTTAAAAAAGAATGTTTCGTTAATACTAGATTTACATGACGGAAGTAAATGGGCATCTCGGATGTGCCCTTGATTTGTAGAGATCAAGAGAAGATGTAATGCATAGATTAATATAAGATAAGATATACTAATTAAGATTACCAGTCTACTAGCACTATGAGTAATGGGAGTGTAATCATCTTCTTACTTCATATGAATTTACATTTACATTTAAAAGAAAAGAAATAAAAGTATTTCGTGACAAAAAGGTATTCAGGCAACAAAACGCTTAGCTTCTTGAGTCTTAACGTAAGTCCAAAGATTCTTCAACATCAATTGTTTTTAAGTTGTTATACATTGTGTGTGTCGTGACACGTGCGTATTGTCTTGAAAGTTCTTAATAACCTGTAGAGATAGGAGGACGAAATAATCTATGGGGGGATGGTGATGATGATGATGATGATGATGATGATGATGACGGCCATGGTGGTGATAATGAAACTGAGGATGATAATGATGATGGTGATGATATTGGCGATGGTAATGGTGATCATGGTGGTGGTGGTGATGATGATGATGATGATGGTGATAATTACTTTGATAGTTATAATGATGATGGTGGTGATGATAATAATGATGATATAAGTCCAACAGATACGATCAACAGCGCCATAGAGATAAAAATAAATATTTTCCAATTTTGGAAATTTGGTGACTGCAAGCTTGAAATATATTTTTTTTTTAATTCCAAAATAAGGACGGTAGCGTTTGGCCAAAAACATAAGTTCTAAGAAGACATAATGTTCATATTTCCTCATTGCTATGTTTTGTAAATATTGTGTCAATGATATTTTGTTAATGAAGTATTATATACAGTCATATCTAAGGTAGATGTTAACTGAGTTCATACATAATTCAATAAAGTTACCATTGATTGATACCATAACTGAATGGATATCTATGAAATGTAAAAAAAAAAAGTCAGCATAAACACTATTTTCCCCTTAGGGTCACGTCAATGATGAAAATGAGTCTAATGTACGTGACCGTCATATGATGAACTTTCACGAGCATATTAACAACAGACAGACGTACTCGTATAATGTCTCATCAACTATTAAGATGATGGTCTGAATCGCGGGGGATTCGCCGATAAACGTTACCATAGTAACCCCTCAGAATCATAAACAGGATTGTGTGGGCGTATCTCCATAGTGCTTTTGAGGGGTGGTTTATGGATAAGCAGTGTATTCTCATCATTAATAGTGATATGAATGCTCCTGATAATGGAACGCGGTGGCGTAGCATTGTATTACCCACGCCGTCGTCATTTTATTGTGATCGTTTGCATATAAACTTTCACCATATCGAACACAACTTTGTCAGCCTCTTGTTATGGTGTTTTCACCAAGTAGAAAGTAATGATTAATCTCTTCGACTTTCATCCTTCAGCCCTCCCCCGCAAGTAATGAAGCAAGACAGGTAGTATTTGGTAGTCCTCCTCATGCCTTCTCCACCAGCGGGCATGGTGGGCAACACGTCTAAAGATGCGCCTACGATTGGAGAGTTTGATGGATTCATTTCTTCTAACCCCCAGACAATGATTGGTGTTGATTCCTCACGAATTCCCACTATCCAAGATCCCACGCACTCATTAAAGCAACAATTCATTTTACCCTCCAGGTTGTGTCATCATTTCTGACATTAACCTTTTGTTAATTCGTTTTTTAACGAATTTGTCGTTTTATGTTCACTCACATAGTAGAATGAGTCCATTAATGAACACACAGAGGTGTCGCCATGGCAGACACTACGGAAATGTACGCGAAAAGAGAACAAAACAAAATAATTCAAACATTATCATGAACTTATAAATTAAAATTCAGTTAATGAAGCTTGAAATACATGACATGAGACTGTGAATGTTCACATAATTATCGGTAATGTATTCAGTGAACGTGATGCAATCAGCGTCCTCATCAGGTCATGAAGTATGCTTTTACAGGGTTTATCACCTCATGAAGATGAATTAGTTTTCAAATAAAAAGGCTTTTGAACATCACGAAGAAGCAAAGGGATGTCTTGATGTGTGCGAGAAAAATATGTATTTTATAGTCCATCATTACCAGGATCGATATTTAGATTATAAAAATACATTGTAATAAATGAGCTGTTCTCACAAAAAAAAACTGTTTGTGAAAGGGTTTATAAATGGTTTGATATTTTAACAGATTTGAAACCTTTGAATATTCTCCAAACGTTCTAAATTACCTTTAACAGCAAACACGATATAGACTTTTTCCACAAAATAAAGTGGGTCATGGACAATAGAGCCGTACGCCGTGTATTGAACTGTGCGGACACAACAATAACAAGCCGGTTCCGATTTGAATAACATTTAAAAAGAGCATCGAATTGGCGTTCGACGTAATTTTTCGGAAATAGATTATATCGGAAATGGAAACACTTTTAAAAGGTCGTTATTCTGTAAGTTTTTGATGGCTATTTGGGTAAGTAAGAACTTTCCAAATACGACAATTACAAATACTGGACAAAAAAGTCCAGTTCGCACTACTTTTCAAGAATGACAGTCCTGTAAAATTTAACATAAAAACGTTCAACAAAAATGTTTCCCAACTATGTACTGACAGTTATTTTCAATTTATTTTCCAATGTACCAATAATATTGTAATAAACATACTCCACATGCCATTTCATGAGCCCCCTGAGGGTATATAGACTTCTAGGAACCGCCCACCTCCCGATACTATGAGGGACGCCATGAGCATGATGAGAATAAAATTTAGATAATAATTGAGTATTCTCATTTCACATTCCTTCATGTTTCATTGAGGGAGGATTAAATGACTAGGGTTAAAATCATTACATTGTTAGAAATGTCAAACGATTTCTTTTTCTGTCTGCATTGCCTCCCTCCATACCATTCTGCCTTGTCATTCTTTTATATTCCGTTTTCTTCTCCGTTATTCTCTCCCTCGTTGCACTTTGGTGTTGGATGCAGTGACTGGCACGAATGTTGTATTTTGGTTATTATTGGCTTTGTTCCCGCGTTTGTTTAGCCCTCTGCATGGTTGCATAGGTACCAAATCTGTCTGGTAACATTCCATTTATTGCTTAGATTGGCCCATGAAATGGTTGCATTCTGAGAAAAGATCAAATTTCAATTCAATATTACTGATGGACTGGACAGATCTCTTGGTGGCTTTTCGTCGTCTTTTGGCCTAGATTTCTCAAAGTAAACCGTCCTTCCCAAATGTACTGGAGATCGAAGATGACTGAAGACAACACAATACCATGGTTTATACCAAGGATTGGTCACTGTATTGTTGTACAAAATGCTCATTATTTAAGATTTACCAGTTCGTTTGAGATAACTGTGCACTAACTAAAAAAGTTTTTAATTTGACTCTTTGAAACTCTACTTTTGCTGCTTTATCATGCTTCATGCATCTCCATATCTTAAAAGATATTGTAAATTTCACATGTTCAATTCATGCAATGTTAAAGCAAATTGAATCAGCTATCCAGGTAGATGTTTAAAAGTTAAAACGATGGTGATTGCGACGACGAGAACGACGAAGATGACGATGGCGAGTCAAGGGCAAGAAGACCAGCTCATCTACCAATGCACCGTTTATACCCATGACGTCCATTATCTTCGCTTTAAACTTTCCTTGAGACCATCTTTCAAAATAGGACCTAGCTTTTTGTGAAAGTTCACACAGCGTGCTGCAAACTGAACGGTTAATGGTCAAGATCAGGTCAGGAGTTGATTGGAGGGGAATTGGGATGATACGAATTGTGGATGTACAAATAATATTGGAGAAACAAGAACAGCATCTTCTATAAATAGAGTGCATTTATATGAAAACCAAATAAAAATGATGAGTCAGGAATTGATCTCTTTCCATACCAAAGTGAGTTACAGATGAAATGTTTATGAAATACCGTTTCACTCCCAATGTTTATTTTGTTCATGTGGCACGTCAATGAATCTGTGTATATCATGAATATCGGACCACTTTTATCCAGAGCTGTGGGTGGCAAATAATTGCTACTTTCTAATAGGTTGCTATTATACACAAAGCTTTGTACGACACAAGTGTTAAGGCGCCATCATCCATTTTGCGATAACGGAAATTATTTTGTGATAATTAGAAGAAAATCATAGACAACTTATAGCTGGCCTTTAGAATTGTGGAATGAAAATCTAAAACAAAACCTAAAAATGCTGTCAGGATAGAGGGACACAAACATTCTATGTTTGCCTTAGAGCGCACGTTTTTCAATAAAGGTTGATTGAAGAAAAAGACAAAGAAAATCCCCAAACACAAATTATTATAAGCAGGCTAAAGAAATTGTCGGCACCAGCGATGACCGCAGTGTTATCTCAAAACTAATATACTAAACACACGTTTGTGTGTATTAGGAGCGGGGTGGGGGGGGGGGGCGAGATGGACGAATCACTAAAGGGAAAATAAAGAAAAGGAAAGGATAAATTATGAGATTATGAGCTTCTTCAAGACGTTGGACGGGGCTTAAGTCTGGAGGTCAAGACGTGCTTCAGTGACACCCTGGTATTCAGGCAGACATCATATATCGGTCAGAGGGGTCGCGCAGAATGCAGGACGATCCACCGAGGGCTATTTTTGGAAATAAATGGTGTTGATAGAGGGGTGTTGAGCAAATCTGTCTTAGAGACAAAGTGAACGGTGTACTTGACCTCTACATGGAATGAAAGCTGGTCATGTGTTGGCCCCGTTGAGCTGAACTAGGTGTAAACGGCGGGTAAAGGAGGGGTGTTGGAAAGGGGGTCACTCTGTATAAGTGTATTTGGGGCGATATTTCATAAGGCAAGATCCGGAGAGCCAATGACAAGA